>JAIPRL010003808.1:0-43483 GCA_025469235.1 Pemphigus obesinymphae | reverse complement strand
CTCTCTGGTTGGTTGTAACTATGTCATTAGTACACACAAGAACAACATATTCCTACCACGTCAAGGTACTGTAATATGCCGTTCTTGCATGTCATACTGACCTCTTCTCCCCAATTGTTGCTGGTTTGCGGCCGTTGTCATTATTAACCCCGACACCACCTAGTGTCGGGTTGTCTTTTGTACGGGACTATCCGTCCGTAGACGGATTGCCCCGTTACAGGCTTTATGCAAATATGGGGTAGACAAAACCACGAGGCTCTAGTTTTACTTCCCCTTGAATTATGAGAAATCCAAAATTAGATTTTGGACTACCCAAAAAAGTGACTTATAGTGAGTTCTATATATCTCAGTGTACAAAATATTTTGCTACCGGTCCGTGCTCGTTATAACTGCCATTGAATGCGCTGCGGCGATTCAAAAAATGTCTTCTCCTCTACCGTGCCTATAACGGTATACCATTACTGGAGGATTTATATGTACCCACAATTCAGACTATCTTTGTATCATTGGAGCGTACCTCGGTCGATTAAGTGTGAGTACAAAAATTGTTAAGTAAGTGATGGTCAGAGGTTCGAATTCAATCACCGCAATTAAGATTTGTTGCAAAATTTACAGCAAAAAAAAAAAAAAACACGTTCCGATAAGGTAGTATAATAATAAGATAGAGATGGGTAATACAATAAAACTGCATGGTTGCTTGAAAGTTTTTTTTTTTTTTGGGGGGGGAGGTTTAAGTAAACGGTTCAATGTTGCCTTGAACCTTACCATGCAATGTTTTATGAACCTTCAAATATTGTTCAAATAAGGTTGACTCAAAGGTTTAGCAACATTTGATCAAACCAAATTTAATGTTAAACATTGCAGTTAAGGGTTGCATACAAGGTTTAATAAATGTTTAAATGTTTATTGGGATGTTACATATTGGAGGATTTTTCAATCTATATATATTTTCTGTAAATTTGTATTGTTACTAGCTTTTTTATAAATTGCATTTATTATTGTTCAAATGTCCAGGTAAATGTAGAAAATTAAAATAATGTACATAATCAAAGTGGTAGAGATGTGCATTTTATTGCCATTTTAAAATTTGAATATCCCGATTTTGTATGTTACCATGTGTCATAGTTTTTATCATGATATTTTCATAAGAAAAATTGACTAAATTTTTTTTTACATTTTCATCTACGCTGTAATTAATAATATTATAAAAAACTATAATATATATATATATGTATGTGGAATATAAAAATATATAGGTAGAAGTACGTATTATGTAAAATGAATAACACTAAATTTGTTTTTGATCTTATTTTTTCAGGGTAAAATTAATATTATATTAATAATTGAGTTTACTTATTCAACGATAATATTTGTTATTGATAGATACAAGAGAATAATATATTTATAAAATATGAATTTATTATATACAGGCTATATGGTATTTTTCTTTTGAATTAAGTTTCAAATGTTTCAGTTTTTATTACTTATCTTGAAAATTTCTGATTATCCCTATATTAACTACAGTTAATATATATGACAAATCGTATTAAAATAATAATATCTAAATATAATAATTAATATAATAATATATTTTCATGATAAATAAATGA
The DNA here is from genome assembly GCA_025469235.1 of Pemphigus obesinymphae. Classification (NCBI taxonomy): domain Eukaryota; kingdom Metazoa; phylum Arthropoda; class Insecta; order Hemiptera; family Aphididae; genus Pemphigus; species Pemphigus obesinymphae. The sequence goes on along the minus strand of JAIPRL010003808.1, from coordinate 41,873 downwards.
AAAATATTAATATTTTTCTTAAACCTTAAATTATTATTAAAATATAAAAATAATTTAATTGAAAAAGAAATGCAAAAATATTGTAACTTAATAAGGATGATTTTAAAGCTATTTTGTATAGTTAAATTTTATGAAATTTTAAGAATAAAGAAATAAAACAAATTAAATATATTAATAATACACCTGTGTCATTACCATTATTTATTGTGTTGTGTAATCAGGATATTTACTAAAAACGATATATTTCAAATTCGTTTCATTTTGTTACTCTGACTATTTCTAGAATATTTTACGGTGCTTCTGATTTTTCGAGTTTTCGTTAGATAGTATAGGTATTATTGTTTTATTTTTGTCGTCATCTGATTTGGAATTTCCAAATTTCTAATGTGTGACAAAAATTTAAAATTATACATATTATGTCGTTCAGTGTCAAATCTCGAAAGAACCTTAATTACGAACTCGATTCTAATGCCTTTTAAATCAACGCGCGTTAGGTTCAATTTAAACTCTGGTGGAAATCGACTTTAACTCATCGACTCGTTTTAATATCCCATGCAGTCTTGCTATATTTTAGCCGAATTTTTATGTCTGGTGCAGAACTCAAATTCGTCCGGTCCGCGTATTTACGAACCGTAACTGAATTCGGCCACATTTCTGAATGCGCATACGCGCGGCACAACTGTCAATTAGATACGTTATCATAATTATTTACAAAGTAGTTGAAATATGTCAACATTTTTTAATAATTAATCGTGTCGTATTTTTTGTACAACTAAAAAGTTTCACTGAGTCTATAATACAGTCAATAAATAAAAAATAAAATACTATCAATAATAATAATAATAATGATACAGCCAATAAATAATAATAAATCATACAAAATGTATCAAAAATATTGTCAATAATAATAATAATTATTATAAAAGAAATACAGTCAATAAAATAAATAAAATACTACAAATTATGTAGGTGCCTAAACAATTACAGTAAATAATAATAAATTGTAATATAAAATAATAATAATAATAATAAAAATTAATGAGATTTTGCATTTGTCATATATATGTCTACTATTGATTAGATAGATAGGTAGATATTATTAATGTAGCTTTGTAATGCGATATGACCCATATTTTATTAATCGTCTTGTATGATATGTCTCTAAAACATCATTATATGAAATCAACAAGAGCAACTGAATTAAATTAACTTTACACTGATCTAAAACAATATCTTTGAATATTCTTATTGAAGACTCTACCGTATTATTTGTGTTGAATTTTGAAACGAAAAACTCGAATTTCAACTACCTATTTAATATATTCGAATGTACGAGTGGCGGAACTAGATTCCTGGAGGCCCGTGTAAAAAATATTAGTATAGAGGGGCCCTACTGCTAGGACAGAATTAAAAAAATTAAAAAACTCAGAATTTTGTCTTTATTCTTTATTACATATTATATAATATAGGTACTGTGATATACTTAAAAAATATTTATAAATAGGTTAATATTAAAATTAAGTCGTGAATATTTTTTTTCTGCTTTGGTTTTAAGCAAAAGTATTGATCAATACTGACATATTAAATTTTTTTGTTCGTTCGTTTTCAATAGATATCATAGCCAAACTACTTAGACGTGTTTCAGACATAGTGTTTCTGAGGTAGCTTTTTATTAATTTCAGCTTTGAGAACGGTCTCTCAGCATTGTCCACGGTTACTGGTCAAGTGAGAAATAAATAAAATGCCTTTAGTAATTCTGGGAAGCTTGTCATAAGATTATTATTTTCAATGATTAACAATTTGGTCATATCAAAAACACTGGAAAATGATTCGAGCTCAAAAACAAATAATGTTTTAAAAGATTCGATTTGATTGGATAATTCTGCCGGATTAAAATCATCCAATTCGTCAGCTAATTTCTTCGCGCCAATACTTATTTCATCCTTAGAAACTGATTTAAGATTTAATATACAACTGATTAAATCCTTTATATCATCCAGGCTTGGAAATCGTACTTGCAATTGTGTGGCAATAATATATATGCACGGATATAAAACTTGAGTTTCAAAATAGTGTTTTCCATTTGAAAGACGTTGATCCTGACAAAGCTCACCGTGAAATATTTTTTACTTTAACTGTTCTTTTACTCAAAAATTCTGGTGTTATATTCCATTTTAATGCCTTTAAATTAACTTCTTCTAATAATGTATCGAAGTTATGACGGATTACGTTTATATCTTTTAATGTACTTTTTATTAAATCAACAGCCTTTCCAATATCTGCTCCAGGTGACTGTAGTATTTTAGATGCTATATTAATTTTTGACAATATTTTATACATCATTGTAACTAGAATTACTGTTTCATAACATTCAAAATATTTTTTTTTGAACACTTTCTTTATTTCTTTCCGCTTTAGTGCATCTAGTTAATGTTATGTTATTTAAAACCTTCATTATATCTGGATACAAGTGTTGAAATGATGTTAAACAATCAATTCTAGACGACCATCGAGTAGGGCATAATCGTTTAAGTGACCTGTTCATTCCATTGTATTCATTTTATTATATCTACTCGTACATTATTTTAAGATAACATTATAACATACCTACTATCATAATTTATAAAATATATAATAATATAATATATTATAAACGCACGTCAACTCGATGTGACTGCATCTCATGGTAGATTCCCGGTATAATCGAATACGTTATCGAGCCATAATTACATTTCGAATAATTGTGGATAACTATTAACTTATATATTTATATTAGCTTAGGTACATACCGATCTTTTAATTTGAAATTTTTAAATAAAATTAAAAGAAATTTTGAAAAATAATCTTTAAAAAATAATTTTTACTTAAATTTTTTAAATAGTTGTAATATCAATAATTTTCTAAGTTAAATCGTTGGAGGCCCCTCATACGCCGAGGCCCGTGTGAACTCGGACCTTTATCTATATTAGTTCCGCCACTGCGAAACACATTTCGACTATTTTATGAATTATGATAACGTATCTAATTGACAGTTGTGCCGCGCGCATGCGCATACCGTGTGTCCGAATTCGGTTACGGTTCGTAAATACGCGTCCGGTCCACCGTTTTATTTTTATCGTCTATTTCATTGCGTTATACGTTATTATTATATACCTAAGTAATCGATAAAAAGTTCACGATATGTGTAATTGGGAAAATTGTAGATACACGACGTGCCGTTGTTTCGGTGCGTAAATTCCGCGCCACGGTGCAGTCGACGACAATCGATTTTCGAGTCTCTGTCGAACGCTCGTCATTTATAATAGAGTACAATAGTATTATATCGGAGCTATAATATATATATATATATATATTACGTTATCCGCGTGCTGCCCCGATAACGAATATGTACCCGCGCGCGTAATAAAATTACGATGGAAAATCCTCAAAGGACAATCGTATAAACGTCGGGACTAAATACTCGGGGCGTACAGACTGCCGGGCTAAGACGCAGAGTCGCCGTTAATATACGCGAGGACCGGCATTAAAAACGACCCTCATCGGATAATATTATGTCGTGTATATAGCTGATATTATATTCGACCGAAATAAATAGAACGATGGAAAAGGAAAAACAAAAAATAAAACCCCATACTTATGTGTGCGTATACACGAGCAATGTATAAAACAACAATTATTAATATTGTTCGGACGCGTACTTATAGGGGACTGGCCGGGAATATCGATGGGCCTCTCTCGCATGGACAAAATATTACAACGCGGTCCTATTATCTGTTCCAAAACCGATCACCCGAAAACTTTGTTTTTGTTTTTGTTTTTTTTTTTTTTTTTTTTTTTGAAGTACCCATTTACGCGGTCCGCGTTGGCAAACTTGTGCGGTGACCATACAACGTACGTATATTAGAACATTAGGACTTTAGGTGTATGTATATACACAAAGTTAGTTTTGAGAAGTAGCGGTGGATGCGTTTTCCGCGAAGCCCTAACAACCGTGTAATAAAAATCGACCGTCTTCCCGTAGTGGACGATGAGCGAAAACTCCATCGCGGGGATCAAAATTCTACACGATCAATTTTCCTACACGAAAACAAACGCGTACGTGACGAGATAATGATGATTTTTTTTTGTTTTTTTTTTTTTACAAATGTATCGCGAACTCGTAATACTTTTCGTAGTACTTATATGTTGTCGTTCCACACAGTGCTTGATCTAGAGAATTTGTCACCCAGGGTTAAAATAATCGTAGTGCCCCTTTTTAAATTTTAATAAGCAAAGAAAAAAAAGGCCATTCGTCAATTTCTACCAAAATTTCTATTAAAAATTAAATGTGATCAGTGTAACCCCATTTCCAAAAACGGGACGTAAAGTTTAAATATTTTTACATTTTGTGTCATAATGGCGCCCGGGGCAAGTGTCCCCCCCCCCTAGATCCGGTACTGCATCTACACAAGATGTAACGCTGCAAAACTCTAACCGGATAAACTATCTGAATATTTAATTACTATAATATAACAGCTATATATTTGATTAAATATAGGTATATTATGTTAATTATTGTTATTATTGAACAATTTAATAAAATTTAATAAATAACAATAATTATTATATTATTATTATTTTTTTTAAATAATCGTTACATATTTTCTACGTCATTTTAAATGTTATTAATTTGATTAAAAATGTTTGAAACTCAAATAATCAACAAAAATAAAGTTGGAAGTGGAAGCACTTATTGTTCGTCGAATGTAATACCCTTGATAGATACAATATATTGAATTTGAAAACGATAATAAGTTAGGTATATACCTGTATTTTAACAATTCAGAGAAATAATATGGCTTGAATATAGTTAGTGCAGCAAGTCTACGAAACATCTCACGATCTAATACTTTTACTAATATTTTTTGAATATACTCGAAACACGACGAAGGTATTTTGGTGACCTTGTAAGCAATCGTAATAATACGTTCAGTGATGTGATATCATAAAATAACTATTAGGGGGGTGGTCAAGTATTACGTAAGCGTTTAGGAAAAGGGGGTGTCTGTCGTATTCTGTAATTTGCTGATAAGAAGGATCGGGAAATCAAAACCATGCTGAAGTCAACAGTAATAAAAAAAATAAAAATATGTGCCTTTTTTTATATCAAAATATGTAATAACAGTTTTTATTTATTTTTAATTAATTCATATAAAATTCGAAATTTTATTTTGTTATATTTAATAGAGAGAGGGTTTTGGAAATATGTTGGCATAATAAAGTAGGGGGTTTGTCATTGGCTGATAATTGCTGACAAAGTGGAGGGAGATCTAAAAAAGGCGCAAAAAATGTGCTGACGTAATACTTGAACACCCCTTTAGGTATTTTGTCTAATAAGGAATAAAAAGCACGTTTTAAGATCATATTATTATATACAATATACATATGTATCTAATACTAATAATAAACTTTTTTTGAACAATGTATAGCGTACGTATATATAATATAATAGTAAAATATGTATACTCTGTAATAATTTCAAATTTCCATATTTACATTTCGGAATTATAAGGAAAACATGTTCTTTTCCTTTCGCGTTTATCGAAAGTTTCGAACACTAAACACTAAAAAATACCAAATTATACTGATCACATTTGCTACCGGATAATAGATCTAGAGATAAACCAATAATGATATTATTTATTTTAAATAAATCACTGAGCGAAGCGAGGAAAGTATTGGTTTTACAAAGATTGGTTTTTTTTTTATGTTTATATCCAAATGGTCTAGTAATTGCTCCAATTTTTAAAATTGTAGCTAGTAGGTACTTTATAAAGATATCATTTTTTGTCTTTGTCAATCGATTTTTTAAAGGGTAAGAAAAACTACAAAAAAAAAAAAAATATATATATATATATATATAAACAGTACAAAAATACGATTTCGACAAATTATACTATTGTGTAATATTACTAAAGACTTTAAATAAATTAATTTAAATAATAACCAAAAATGTGTAGGTATCTAAATACAAAATTAATGTGAAAATGTTTTTCCAAATTTGGACTGAATATACATATTTTAATCATTGAAGTTAAAAGGATTAATTTTAGGTTATACACATAAGACCTGACAATTTATTAATTCAATTAATTAAATCGTTAATTAAAACTTTTGTTATAGCTACTTAAAGTATATTATTTATTTTTTAGATTTGAGCTTTCACTGAATGTGTATTTTATTACCATATTATCAAACATTTTTTAAATAGGTATTTCCAATTTCGGTTATCTATAATAAATTATAGAATTTTTTGGGTTTAAAGATCTGAAAATGTAATACAGGATAAGGATTGATTTTACTTTAATTTCAGCATAATAAACACTGAATTGTTTAATATATATATATATATAGGTACTTGCTACTGAATACATAATTTACAGTAGATAAATGCAATAGTATATGTACTCAATACTCATATTACGCAAATAATTTACATAGAGTTTCACACAGAATCGTTTTATAGAAGTAAATGATTTATCTATTGCTTAATTAAATTTCAATACAACCACTAAGAATATCCTATTTGACGAGCAAAATGCTTCCATCCTTTACTAGTGGGATAGTTTACTTATACATTATTATTATATTTTAAAATCTGTTTTCGTTGATTGTTAGTCGGATAAACGAATAAATACAATGCATTAATACCAAAAAAAAAAAAACATGGGAGAGATATCTCCATACAACAATTGGATATTTGAAGTCTTCTGTATCAAAAAGTTAAAAAGTTGTAAATAGTGAAAAAAAAATCATTAATCGACTCAAAATCTAAACTAAAATTGGTACCTAATAATAAAATGTTATATACAATTTTGTACTTTTATCTTGTATCATTTCAGTATTTCACAGAAAAAATTAATTTACATCGGATAATAATATTTAGGTTAACAAGTCGATAAACATTAGGTAATATATTCATATTTTCTTAAATTTCAAATTTCTAAAATCTTTAATTTAATTAAAAATATTTTGGACATAGCATAAGAGTAATATTTTTATTAAATTGTAAACTAGTAAACAGAATAAAAGTTGTTGAATTTGTTATATAATTATGTTATACTTTGTGTCTACGAACTTTTTATACAAGACTTTTCCATTTTTCTTTTTGTTTTCAAAAGAAAATTAATAAAATTTTCCTTCTTTCTTACAAATACCGTGTTTGTGTGAACTATAATAAAATAAGGTACCAAAAACGATATAATATATCACGGTGCACCCTTTTTAAAGTGATGGACGTATACACTAGTGACTTTTAATATTAATATGTATGTATTATGTATACAGTTTATACATTAATCATTGTATAATAAAAACTTTTATTAATTTAAAATGCATTTCACTTGATATATTAAAGTTGAGTCGATTTATGAAAGTCTCTTAATATAACGTGTCTAATTGATTAAAAAAAAAAAAAAAAAACACGATATTAAAATACATTATTAAGCATTTGTGTCTGTTATACTATAGATTATTTTAAACCCAAAATCATGATGAACTCTCAAATATGAACTCTCATGATGAACCCTTATACAGGATATAAATTGCCAAAAATAAGTTCAGTCGGCACAAAAAAGTCGATGGCATGTTTTACTTATTAACTTTTTTAGAAAACGAGTCTACAAAATTACCCCATTAATATTTTTTAATACCAACACTGGGTTTACGCTAAAGATGACAACACAGGCAGTTACAGAAAATGATTTTGAGCTAAATTCGTTATAATATTATTAAAAAATTAATTAATTAATTTGTAATTATCATGACTACTTATGATTTTATTATATTGTTATTTTTTCCTGCATTTATATTTTTTCTGTTATAAAAGGTAGTTTTCATTAAGCTTAAGAAAATTACTGGGAAATTAAAAAAGTATCTCTTTAAACTAACAACTAATATAGGGTGACCATATTTAGTAACTTGAATAACGATACAAAATAAAGTTATACAAAAATTTAAATAAGTATACTAGAAGTAACAAAGATCATTCAGAATTTTCCTCCAAAACTCGTGGAATCGCTTAGAAAAATGGTAAATAAGTAAAAATATGGTAACTTTTTTTTTTTACAAATTATACAAATAAAGGACAACACTAGATATACCTTCAAAAACAGGATAATAAGCATTGCTTTTTAAATTTGTAAAGGATAATGAGACGCTATGCTGGAAAACGGACAATCCCGTTTCAAATCAGACGTATGGTCACCATAAACTAGAACCAATTTGTTATCAAAAACGCTCTTTAATCCAATACTGGAATGCTGGATACCTACTCAAAAAAATGTATACAGACAAAAATAAACATAAAATTACGTTATAAAAATGGTCATTACTTTGCATGATATTATATCATTTAATTTAGTTAACATCACATATCTAGAACGTTTGCTATAATGTTAATTTTCTAAGAGATATAAATATTTTTAAATATTAAGATGAAGTTTTTTTTAATATAAAAATGTCAAAAAAATACATCCATTACAACGCAGATAATGATAATAAATAAATAAATAAATAAAAAATAATAAATTTTGTAATAAATAAATTTACTGTAATATTAAAAACTACAATGTTGTGATAAATATGCTGAACATTAATTTCGTATATTATCAGTTGGTTAGACTAGGATAGCAAATTTATAGGCATCACGTTATTGCTGATTACTAACAAGTTATACTATATAATAAAAAAAGAATTGGACCCTCGATTGGACGGTGGAAAAATTATCGAACACTTATGTTTTAATAAATTGAAAGAAGATAAATCAAATTAGTTGTATAGAATACACCAGCCTGCGTTAATTAATGGTTTAACAACGATTTTATTGGGTACCTATATTTTTATATTGATATTTAAATGAAACGGTTGTTATATTCTTACCACATTGTGTCGTGATATTGTTGGAATTCTATAACCATTTAAAATAATAAATATGTATGTTGTATACTTACCGTATTATATTACATATATAATATTGTATTAAAATATGTTTCTCCCATAAATTAATTTGATACGTGTACTAAGTATATAAATCCGTATGTTGTATATTTTATAAAATATTATGTCGAAAAAATATATCATAATGAGAATATTTGTAGCTTATATAATTTTATAATTTTATAACATATATATCCGGCGGAGAGTGCAGTGAATGTCAGTATTTTGGTGTATAGGTATTGATTTTCAAGCAAATATCAATTGTTTCTTAATATCGTGAAGTAGTAATATCGAACTGTGAAGACAATATTGTTTATTCAATATCAAAAATTTCTAATTTTATAATACAAGTTCAATCGAAACACGCGAACCGAAACCCGTAATTTCGCAAGGTCGTATATTTTCAGCTCTCTAAATATACTATAAAAATGTACTTTTTTCAGAGTTTTAGTAAAAATTTTTGATTTCAAAAAAAGAAAAATAGCGCATTTTTATTTTCTTAACCGTAGTTAGCCACTACAAAGGTTTCCGGCATTTTCTGTTTCCAATTTCCGCGTATGCGTGTTTTTCGTACACGCATGCAGTGCAGGTATTATACTATACGTATATACACTAACGTCAATACTGTTTTTTATGGGAATGGTTTGCCCTGGTGGATAAAAAGAATAAAAAACCGTATTTTGTTACACGGAGCAAAAGTATGCTAGTGGAAGCGGGTGTGTAGGGGGCAAAAACGGAATCCCATAAAAACGTGACCCGCGGACCGATAAAAATCGGATAAAAAGTTTATTTGGGCCGTTTGATCTTTTAATCTGCTTAAAATAGTTACAGACGATAAATCAGCACTCATTGTGCAGTGCATTCGCCGTTAACTTAACGGAATCCGATCTTACGGCATGTTGAGTTTGTTTAACTCCACTAACTTATGTACGAATTTAATGCCCCGATAATTGAATTAAAATAATCGAAATGATTTTAAATCCTAAGTATAACGTCTCTTGTAGGTTTTACAATATACGTGTAATGTTTTTATTGTATTTTGGGTTTTTATTTTTAGAAACGACTTTTAGATCAGTACTTATAATATTTTGGTCCAATTTATTTACCTATATTTATACTTATCTACTTGACACTTACATGATTTAATTTTTTGATTTTTCAGTAATAGTTTTCACGCGTAGACAATTCACAGATAAATATAACAATTTGTGTTATCTGTTAGAAGTAGGAAACACATTAATTATTATTATTATAATAGTTCATTTGAAAAACAGCTTTATGTCATTCAAATTATCTAATTTTAAGCAATTATATATAATTTAGAGTGATGTTTATCTATATCAAGCTTGTTCCTGTATTGTTCTTGTAGATCGCTAAATATTTACTGAATATGACAAAATATAATATAATATTTAATATGATAAAATTTGCAATAGACAAGTTAATGAAAGAAATTTACTAAAATTAATCATGATAATTTAACTTCAGTTAAATTTATAATAGTGAATAAGTAAAAACTTGAATGGATTGAGTAATACATTTTAAACATATAAAAATGCATTATTTTTGTTTTCCCTTAAACAAAGTAGGATTCAAATTTCGTGTGAAGTATATATTATACCCTTAACTTTTTTTTTAGAAAATTCCATCTTTATAACAAGTATACCATTTATGCACTCTGAAACATTTTCGCGTTTTATAAGCATATATGATAATATACAAAATCTTGTACATTCAATTCTTGAAAACTCTAACTTTTTCAATTTACCACTTACTGTGAATATGTTGTATAATTACATAATACGTAGGTAAATGTAATGAAAGTAATGCCTCCATTGGCATTTATCTTAAGTAGAGATAAATTTATGAAACAATAAATAAACATTAATTTATTATGCAGGTATACCTATTTATATTTTATTTATTATTTTTCCACATAATCGCTTTTTTTTCTATAGATTTACATCAACGTAAAACAAGATTTAAAAAAACCCGTCAATAAAAAATGTTTAAAGTTTCTATATAATATAAATATCTAATAATTTTCTCACTTCAGCTTTCACTTCTCAACAATTTGAAAATTAATTCCTTTGATGTGAGTCTTTAGTTTAGGAAATAACCAAATATCTGATGGAGCTAAGTCTGGGCTTTAAGGGTGACAACTTCAAAACCAATCTCATCAATTGCCGTTATTGTTAATGCGCTACTAGTGTGGTCTTGCATTATCGTGTTAGAAAAATAATGGCTTATTGTTTGCACGAACACGATTTGTGCGTGTTTTTCATTTTTTCAAAGTTTCCACATACCTTTGTGAATTTAATATATTTCAATTAGAGACACATTTTCATGAATCAAAATTTCAATAACTGCCTGTTGTTTATTACATGCAGACATATATGAAAAAAAAAAACTCTGTCATTTCATAAGTAATAAATAACTGATGTAAAGTTAAACAAACTCTATACTACAATAATTTGTTCGTTAGAAGTGTACAAATAATATTAAAACTGAGATAAGATAATATGATTATCTGTTCCTAAATCATTCAAAGGCAGGCATTAATTTCGAAACGCCTTCCGTTCATTGTATAATCAGTGTAAAGGCATACAATATAATCATATTGAATACAATCGTGTAATATGTTCAAATATTTAATTTTGTAGTATTTTTTAATGATAAAATGTATTTTAAAAAAAAAATTTCAATACCATTTAATTTTATTAGTATATATTAATCATTTAATAAGTTTTTCATTTTTATGTTAGTAAACAATACGATATTTTACATATAATCACTTAGATTTATTAGAGTATGTACTCGTTTCACTATTTTCAATAGCATCAAAAAGAAAGTAGGTATAATTTAAAATTAAATTGTATAATAACATTTTTAATTCTATATTTTATAACGTAAATAAATTTATAATTAATTATCTGTATATATATAAAAGAAGAAGTACTGACTGATTGATTAATAATCAACGCACTGCCCAAATTATGATAGCTAGCGAATTGATATTTTCAGGGTGTGTCTGTATCATATTATATATATAGGCGTACGATGGAAAGGATTTTGAAAATTTTTGATTTTAAGGGGTTGCAAAGGGTTGAAAAAAATTTACGTGGAAATCGCGTATCAATTTCATTGTAATTCAATCATAACTTAGTTTAGCTACCACAATTTATTATTTATTATTATTATTAGTTAACTGTTAATTTATTTTGATTGTCGGTCATCGAGTTAAATTCAATAATCTCCAGCTATCGTCTTGCGGTTCTATAATATATTTCGTGTACGTTATTGGTGCTGTGTGTTACCATAGATGTACCATCGTAGCTTATCAACCGGTCATCGTTGTTTTCGTATTGTCATGACGTGTAGTCTTGTAGTGACAACATACCGTCGTATTTTTATTCGAGGTTTTCTTTTGATTTTTAATTTATTATTATTAATTAGTAGCTTATTGGTATTAATAATAATTAAGCTTATAACTCTTAATTAAATTACAGTACCATCGAAATCCGCTGTGTAATATCTGCCGTGTAACGCCCAACAGGAATTCCACACTCACAGTTTTTTTCACGGGCAACGCCTTACAGGTAGAATTATAATAATATATAAAATGATAAATCGAATACTACATACTTGACATTTTGCGCAGAGTTTCCTTATACAACATAGGAGAGCACTAAGAAAGAATTTCAATAAAAAATGGTATTGAATTGTAAAAAGTATGAAGGTTCATAAAATATGTTAGATAACGTTTCTTACTGAAATTTTAATATTTTAAACATTATTTTGGGTAATTTACACTTAAATAGGCATTGCTTTCATAGCGAATTACACCCAAAAGGAGTTGAACAATCATGTTTTTTTTCCGGGCAATTCCGGGTAATTCAGCCACCTATGGTATAATATATATTATACCAATGATAAATCCTATCGATTTCCAAAGTCTCAAACTAAATCTAAATTATTTATTAGATATATATAATACATATGATATGAGAAGTATAAAATATTCTGTAATTTCAGAAGAAAATGTACTAAAATGAAAATATTTAATTAGATATATGTATAAATATATTTATAAATTCATGATAATATATTACATACACACTTTTAGCATTAATTCTGTAATATATTTTAAAAGTGCACATCTCCTTTTTATAGATAGGTATATTTTGTAACTTTAGAAACTTTTGTTTTTCAAATGGTAATCCCTATTTTAAATTACAAATTATGATGGGAAGTAGCTTTCTGAGGACTAAGACTTTCGACGCATAAATATCAAATTTCGGACAAATAGTTTATTGCGTATAAGTTATAATAGTATTTAAAGTTTAGCAGAGAAGAGTTGTGTAAGTAATAAAAATACACGAGGCCTAAATTTATTTCTCAACCCCACTATTTTTCTCGACTAAACTTTAACCTTTTTTATTTAGTTAAAGCTACTTGTCCAAAATCTTTATTTTTATTTTTAAAAAAACGTATAGGTGTATTACATTATTATATTAATAAAAAAATAAAATATTAATTTAATTTTAGTATACATTGAATTGTTAACAATTAAAATACTATGTTTTAAGTTCGAAACTATTTTCGAAAAAGTAAATCATATTGTAAATATGTAATTATATTACTTTTTTTTAGGTGTGCATATAATATATAACATATGATAATACTGTATTTCATGTTTTATGATGTGTGAATCTTTTATATTATTTATATCAAAATAATAAGAAAAGAAAGTAGTACCTAATGACATTTTCGTCAACCAAGAAAATATTGTACGGTGAAAAGAAAATGCTCACAACGGACATTTTTCGAAATTTATTAATTACCCCTTTTGAACACGTCGACATTGTCATTAAACGAATTGTATATATGGTTGAAGGAACAAAATAAGATATATCATAAGAGAGTAACAAGAAGTGTGTTAGAATCAAATATTGTTATCGGTTGTTACATGGACTTATATAGCATATTATTATCTCGTCATAATTACTACGTATGAATATATACTTTTGTATATGCACAACATAATTAATTGTTAAAAAAAAATAGTTTGATAAACATTTAATTTTTTAGAAAAACTAGTGATATTATAAAAAAAAAAAAAGACAAATAAAGTATAAAGATAGTTTATGGATTATTTATAATAATATGAGCCTATGAAATAGATCTGATAAATGCAGAGTTTAATAAATTATATTTTTTTTATAACATGGTAGTCTTAAAATGTCTTAAAATGAAATAAGATTTAAATAGATTTAATGTACAATCATTACAGATATAATGGGAAACAAAAAATAAAATAAAATTGTATTTAATACAAACAAAACATTACAATAAAATGAAAAATTGAAAAATAAAGACATAAAATAAAATATAATAAAATAATAACTGACGGAAATCTACAGATATACATTAATGATGTTCAAATAGGATGAAATAGTAACGGTATGTTACTATATTTCGTTAAATATAACGATTTGCTGAACACTAAAAATAAATAACATTTAAATGTATTTTAACGTTTAAATTATTGTTAGGTACCTATAACGTTTAATGTACACAAACATTTCAAGCGATGGATATATTATTATGTAAATTATACATGCACAGCTTTTGATTTGAAAAGTATAATTTAATATTTATGGTATTGTACAAATAATAAGTATATTCTGAAACAAATATTTGTATAGAAATAATTAATTCGTAAAAAATTTTATGACGTCACAAATATTTCATAAAAATTTACGGTGACGCGTCCCTCGAGTATAATCTCGTATACACGATACAATAATTACATTATATGGTTATTCGAATTATTCGATAAAATGTATTGTGATGCTGGTTTTTTTTTTAACAGTTCCCGTTTGTATTCTCATCGGTCTCTGCTGCACGATAATCCTTTTAATACATTATAAATGCAATAAAGGGATACCGCAGTGGACCTAAGAATAAGAGATATACTAACTATATAATCAGCTTACGTGCCACCCTTAATACTACAACACAAAATATATATATATATGTATAGCAACCAATTTACATATACTTATACCTATTGTCATTTTTGCACATTACCGTGTGACCAATGACACAAGTGAGTTTTTTGAATTCAGTTTGATTGTTCTGAGGTTATATATTTTATTCCAATGTTCCGTGTAAACATATTTACAAATATTAATATAAATATATAATAAAAAAATATAAGTATTGTATTTTTATTATATATAGAGGTAATAGCTAGGTCTTATATGTTAATATCTTTATTATATACAAAGTGTGTCAGATTTTATCGGCAAAAATATGGGAATACATTTTGTTGTTGAGTGGAATTGAAAACCAAGGTACTTGGTCGCAATCGTTCTTTGATACCTACAGTAATTTTGAATTTATTGAAAAGTTGATTTCGTATCGAAGTCAAAAACTCATAATTTGATTTTGGCTAAATTTTGAAAATCGAAAAGTCGTATGACATTATAATACACATATTTTTTCATCCAAAAATCAGTTTATGATGTAATCCTTTTTTTCCCAATGTAAACAAAACTTAAAATAATTAAATTTTCAAATTAAATCTGATATAGGTATCTAATAGCTAATAAAAAAATCATCATCTTGAAATTATAATTATTATTATTTATTGTTATTATTATTATTATTATTATTTTATTGTTATTTTTATTACTCTTGTAATCTAATGTTAAGCAATTCTCGTTATTGCCGTTAGTCAGCAAAAGATAACATTATGTTCTTGAAAAGTTTGCAAAAAGTTATATAATATTCTAATAATATTCTAGATACAATTTTGAATACAAAATAATGTTTAAATATTTAAAGAACATTTTATCAATATTAAAATATTCATGAAACGTATTACAAATAATTATTATTAAATATTAATTATTATTCATACCTAACATTTGGAAAAAATATTATTTTACTCTATATAGTAATGTTTCAGGAAAATCGTATTTTTATTTTTGTTATTTTGCCTAGATGAGTAGTAAATTATAGTTGTTTATATTTTATTTTTAATAATTAATTTAAAAAAAACATATTTTTATCGAATAAAAGTTTTTTTTCACATTTTCATTAATTAATTTGTTGTTATTATTACAATTTAACTATTTAATTAAATTAATTAATTTCACCAAAAGATTTCTTAATCCAGAATATCTTTATTTTGAATTTCAAAAACTTTACGATAATACTAAAAAATCGACCGACCTATCGAAATATAAATTTTGGAGATCAATTAAAATTGTAAATCAATTAAAATTGTACATAACCTTGATATTCTATAAAATAACAATAAAACAAATTTTTAAAAATGTTAATAATAAATAAAATAAATAAAATAAATAATAAAATCAATATAATAGTGAAATACATACTATAATTTTAAGTTTTTGAAAATAATTATTGAAGTTATGATATTATATAACCATTTTAACTCGTTCTTTTCAGTAGATGTCTCTTAGTAGGCACCAGAGTATTTATATTGAAAAAGTTTAAAAATCAAAACATTACATTTTCAATGTACTTTCCACATAATATTTGTTACAAAAAATTGAATAAACATTATTTATTGATTGGATGAATTAAATTCTCTGATACTTGGTTCATACAATTAAAATAATCAACATAATGTTAAAATCTTACATCAAGAGATCATACGATACAATCTTCAAAATTTAAATGCCCTTTAAAATATACAATCAAGTGAATTGATATTTTAGAGAAATTTTTGTTTCAGAAATGTTATTATTGTAAACAATTTTCAACATAAAGTTTAAAAAATATTTTTGTAACATATATTGAAAATATATTCCAATATTGTCTCTTTTTTTATTCTTATTGTTGTTTGGGATAAATTTATTTCCAACGTTTTTAGAGTACACAGTATACCGAATAATAATATATGTTTATACATATAAAACACATCTTTAATTTTTAATTTTTAGAAATACGTTTATTTAAAATTTGTATTTATATTAATTTAGTATACTTTGGAAGGAAAGAGTTCAAATAAATACTTAAGAAGTTAAAAACAAAAATTAATTAGTTTTTATTTACTTTATTGTTTTTTTTTTTTAATTTGAACTTTATTTAATCATTAATTTCTTTTTCACAATGTTGAACCATAAATTGTTATATTATAAAAATATTTTACAACATATTTTATATCGACATTTCGATTTTATGCAATTTTTAGGGAGTTTTTATGGTGATTTAATACAACCATTAAAATATGAAGTATAGGTAAATGGTGTTAATAATTGATTTTTGGTAAAGTTAATATATATATTTATTAAATAAACTGCACTGTGAACTCGAAGGAATTAAATTTAAAAAAAAAAAATCATATAACTAGTTCATTATAAACTTAGTTGATCACATTTTTATGAACTTCTTTACGAATGAGTTCATTTTTAAAATTAATCTTCCGGTTTCCATATATATTTATATAGCTTTACAAACTATTAAGTTTTCATTTTTTCACGTAGGTTCTAGATGATTATTAAAAAAAAAAAAAAAAAACAATGGACTATGTTTGATTATGATTTAATTTTCGTATATGTATATATATACATTTTCAAACGTCATAATATTAGCATATGTTAGATGATATTATGTATACATGTCAGTATAAAAGTATATAATATATTTTAAATTGTCCCTGACACATTCACGCAATCCTGTGTTCGTATCGTCTATAATAATATATCATAATCGTCGGATATATAGTTTGAAATATTTTATTAATTTTTTCCAATTACGATTTCATGAAACGTATATAATATAATATACAATGCATTCCTCGAGAGCAATAATAATATTGATCGATTGCCATCACCGATAGTACTCGTTTATTGGCCTGAAACGGATTGTAGCCTATATGCGAGCACCATATAATATACGAGTATATAATATATATTTAAAAAAGAAAAAACAGTTTTGTTTACAGATAACCCGTATTTTCTGACCCTCGTATCATTATTATAGACACGGGCAATTCAAAGTTATGACAAATTTATGAGTTGTACCTTTATATTAACAGGATTTTTTATGTCTATACGGGGTTTCAAGATATTATTACCAAACGTCACGTGTTAGTTTATTTATGGTATTTACGTTTGAATACAACAAATCATGTGATATACCTATAGGTAATATTTGAAAAATCGAAGCCCTAATGGCTAATTTAGAAAAAAGAAAAGAATAGGTTTTTCTCTATTAGGTAATTTACAAATATAATTGAATAGTAGTTGTAATTACACAATTTAGGTCAAACATTTATATCGGGAACCTTTTGATTCTTTCAAACTCATTTGTTTAGCATCTTTAGACTAATATTACATTAGGACATATTTGGTATGTACTTTTTACTTTATACGATATACATATTATATTATAAATATGTTATTATTATAATAATATAATTTCTAAAATCCACCGGCTTTAATTTTGAGATAATATCTAGATTCGATTTTTTTTATATAAAGTATAATAATAGTTAATATTACGATTTATTGGAAATATTCGGAATATAATTAGTTTAAAATTATAATATATTGTTGTTATTCTATTAATATCTTATACATTTTAGTTGATTTAATAAAATAATGGTGTATGTTTTTGTATTTATTTTTTTGTAGATAATATATAATAATTATCTTAAAATTCGTCTTTTTGCTAAAAAAACATTATTTCATTTCATATGCAATAAACTTAATATTATTTTAAATTTAAATTTACTTTTTGAATTTGGAGATTCCTAAAATATATTATAAAATAGGTACATCTACTTATATTTTATAAAATGTATTTTCGGAAGTAAATTGTTATTTACATTTGTATTAATTTATTTAATTTAATATTTTAAATTTTATGGAAATGCTGTAGTAAAAAACAGAAATGATTTTCTTGGTTATTATATAAATGTCAATATGTTGAAAATATTATCATAATCGTGTAAAAAATAATGAAATATAAATTGAAATCTGAAACTATAATTACATTGATTTTATGAAAAGGGTAAAATATATTCACGAACAAACAAACCTGAAATATTTAAAATGATAGTCGTACGAAAATTGCTTTTATTGACAAGAGTTTTCAAAAATGTTAAATTAAATTTTATTTTTTTGTCAAACGTTTCAAATAAGGTTTTTCGTCTATACTATACAAGTTTTAAAAATGAAATGTCTTAATTATTATAAGTATGAATTATAATATTAGCTTGATTCTTATAATACTTTTACTAGTTTCAAGTTATATATAAGTAATAGATTGAACGTTTGGTGGGAAATTTAAACAACTTTTCAATTTTAAAGTAATTTATTGACATTATTATTGGAATTAAAAAAAAAAATAAAAAATACGTAGTCTTAAAATATACAATTTTTAACAAGGTCTATCCTAAAAATAACACATTCGTTTATTATATTTTATAAAATTTTTATTTCATAATATAGTATTTTCATCAATTGTAATAAAAGTACAATTCATTTTAATTATACTTTATGATAATTTTTCTAAGTTTTTGTCTGAGGTTACTAATACATTTTGATTGACATAAATTATAACTAAATGATAAATGGATAATATATAGGTATTATTTAAAGAAATATATGGAAAAAATTCGTTAAAATATTAAAAAAAGAAAAAGAAACATAAATATATAATACATTATTATCTGAGTTCAATACAATGAAGTGATATGGTAGGTAGTTTATTTTCACTTTGTCAATGTACCTATGGTGGAGAATATTTAACCTTTTTCTCGTACCTTACTACACTACTATAGGCGTGGAGTAAAATTTACGACCACCGACCTTTTGGGGTTGTTATTTTGCACTTCATTGGAGTGTTTTAAAAATGGCTAATGTATACAGTGTGTACTTTTGGTTATTATATATTTTTTTTTATTAATTGTATCTAGTATAAATTTATTTCTCAATGGGGATGCTGAGTTCTCTAAATTCCCTACTTAAATAGCCGCTTGATTGAGTGCATAAACTATAAACATTCATAAACTTGAACATTTTCCTTAGTTAACATTAGCAGTGAATCACTCTGGATATCTAGTACAACATTGGTTGTGATACACTCTGTATATCATGATATAATATATATATATAATGAAAGACACAGTAAAGATTTACAATGTCGTATAATTTCATATAACCGAATTATTGATCATAAATCCGTCTTACATTAAAGTCCATATTGTGTTTAGATCTGATAATAGAAATTCTATTTATTGTTAACGGTGTGTATCATATCGCTGTAAAGATATTGTAACAAGTTAATTTTGTAATCAAAACTAAAAGTAAATGTTAACATTCATTTAAATAGTTTTTATTATATTTTTTAGTTCCTAATTATGTTTTTATTATTTTTGCATTATTTATATTTATATTTGTTATGGTATAAATTATTACGTATAACTAATTTAATTTGGCGAGCTTTGAAAAGGGAGTCAAATAGTTTGGTTTTAATAGTTGTTATTATGAATAATTTTATTATATATAATAGATAGAATAATTTATTTATTTTACAAAAAACACATGATAAAAAAAAAATTGAAAATCTATGTTCTTTTCATCAGAGAAACCTGATAAAACAAAATTAATAACATTTCTAAATTAATAACGAGAATAATGACGAAGTTGTAAATACGAATAACAATAGATAAATAATATGAAAAAAACGAACACGGTTATAAAATCTTTGGTTACGATTAATATACTAAACAGTATCGCGTACCTACAGTATGTCAGTTATTACAATATCACGGAATAAATTTCATAGTATTATTAATCATTATAATCAGTCGTATTAATAGCACAAACGCCCAGTCGTTTCCTTAGATGTCATGATATACAATCAAGTTTTGTGTACAACTCGTGGGTCAAATTGACAAAACGACAGTTTTCCACAAAATAAATTTGCATTTTCATAGAAGGGATATTAGAAGCAGATTTTAAATATCACAATTGTTCGAGTTATCAATAATATTTAAACTCATAATACGATTTCAAACATTTGAACAATTTTTTGTTATTTAAACTCAAATAAATCTTAAATTATATAATATATACGATATGTTTGGCTATATTTTTAATCAAATCTACATAATATTTACTTTTAAAATTGGTATATAACGAGATTACATATCATTTTTGATAAATATTTATGAATTGTTGTAATACGAGGCCAAGGGGACTAAAATTTAATTTGACTTATATGTATTAGATATAATTATAATTAATAAGTAAAGCTTAAATTAACCAATGTTTTTAATAAGGCTGTGCAACTTATTGTATATTTGTTAACATATTGTAATATTTAACTGAGCGGAGATCAAGTCATTTAAAATATTGGGTATACCTACCGGAGAAGTCAAAATTCAAAAAAATAAGATATCATTAATTTAATGTCCATTACATATTATTTCAATATTATCAATATTAAATAATTTCTGATAACAGTTAAAATACAACGAGCACTATCAAATCAATAATTTCTGAATAATTTAATAAAAATATATTTCTTCTTCTTACACAATTCCCATGGAAATAATAGCCATCAAATTGACTATCCTAATGATCGGTATCTGATAAACCGGAGTCAAAATATTGACCGCAAATAGCAAGAAACTGGATCATCAACATAATACACTTTAATACATTATTTTATATTAATTAATAATATAAAAATTAATTTAAAACTTTTATTATTATTTTATTTATTGAACTTAGATTATGGTTGTATCATAATGCATAATAAAAATCGTTTTGTTTAAATATTGTTATTATAATATAATAACGTATCCAAGATAATAAAGCATTGCTATTATGAGGAACATTTTTTTTCTCTGGACTTTTATTTTTCAATTTAATCATTGGAATTCCGGACTCCGAAATAGAAACTACTTGCTAATCCCTGGCTTATCCTATATTTAGACTCAAAGGCTCGAAACAGATCAGTTAATATTTTTTTACGCTATTCTCAAAGATTCCTTAAACATAATATCCATATACAATAAACGCTTCCCTTTCCTTATATTTGTTTCTTGATTATTATTAATTGAATTAACTTAAATTTATCGTTTGCCATCATATGCACGGTAGGTATGCACCACTTGTAATTTTCGATTTTTGTTGTTGGAATAATTGCAGTTCTCTTTTGCATTACTCTGATGTATTGCATTATAATAAATGTCACTCCCTTTATGTAATATATGTGAATCAATAGTCAGATATCTATAAAATTCAAACGATTGTAATCTTTAAGTGTTTCTTACTTGACATTGTGAAAAAGTTTACTAACAATAAACAAACGAAAATAAATATATATATAGGAATGTATATTTCTTAGACTTTAAGCAATTATCAAAAAATGTTAAAATTAACTTCGTTAAGTTAATGAATAACTAACATGTCTATGTTAATTTTAATAAGTTAAAATTCAATATTATATAAATGAGTTAATTTTAATTTAATTAAAGATCCGAAATGTTTTAAAGAATAGTATAAAAGTATGAAATTAAGTTATTAGATATTAGCATTTGTTGTTAGGCAAAATTGAACTAAATTTAGAAATCACATTATGTGCCTATATACATAATTTACCTGAAATATCATAGTATTATATTATCTAATATATCGCAATGGTTTTTTATAACTTAATTCTCCATTTATTTCAATCTTCGATAGGTACACATTTCGAACGTTTATTAATTCAGTCAAGGCTTGTTCTAATTTCACAGCTATTAAGCACACTATATATTATACTGTTTTGGTCGTTTTGTGGGACTCTTCTACTGACAGTTAAATTTGCAGTTTGCTGTACTGGCAATCAACGTTTAGGTTTTCTTCGTGTTTACATTACAATATCGTACTATATCGTCAAGTAATGGGCTTGAAAATTACTCCACGTATCTAAATCAATTTTCTCTCTCTCTCTCTCTCTATATATATATAATGCTCCCCACATTCTATATAGGTATATATATGCCAAACGTATTTATTTCATACCTTAATAGTTATCTATTGTCTTCGGCAGAAAACGTTAAATATTTCACGAATACTCGCTATACATTATACATTATATTAATTAGTTCACTCGATAACTTTATAATTTATTTCTTTCGTATATTTTGTGTCATCATTTTTGTATCGCAATGGATGAATTTTTAAAATGCTCGACTATTATTTTTGATTATTTGATTTCCATCATAAATTAAACAAATTAAATGCATTACGATTTACGCGTATGTCGAATGCAATAAAGAATTGGTGGTTCCAAACGGCTAAATATGACGATAATTTAAGTCGTTTCGTCTTAATATTCGTCAGTATTCGTTTTATTTTCAATTCATGAATTCAATCAATTCATGTACCTCGGAGTAAACATGAACAGTGCAATTATTATGCATGATGAAATAAAAAATAGATGAACAAGTGCTAACAATTGCTATTTTAGTTTATTAAATTTACTTAAATCAAAAAATCTTATGAATCAAAGAAAATCCTATACACCAGTTACCTTAGACCGATCCTAATATATAAGTGTGAGACATGGTCAACCACCAAGGGAAACCATCAGAACCTAATTACCTTCGAGAGAAAATTATTGAGAAAAATTCATCGCCCTCTATATAACAGAGAAACAGAACAATTTTAAAGAAGACATAAATAACAAATTACAAGAGCTATACGGAAGACCAAATATTCTTTTGTGTACGAGAAGCAAAATACTTGAATGGTTAGGACATGTATGGAGGGCAGATGGCCGAATTATTAACCCTTTATTTCAGTACCACTAACGCTTATATGCTTTATGAAAAAAATTGCCCTCAGGCCCACTGACGCTTATAAGCGTCATTCAATGTTTTATTGATTTTATTGATTTTATTGATATAATACAGTTGTCATGACTGTAATAATACTGTAAATTGTACCAGAAATCCAAAGAGATTAACAAAAAAAAAAAGAAAATCGATACAATATTAAAGGCATGATAAGAATTCCAAGTTTTCAATAAATATAGTGATTCCCAAACCGGCCAATCGAATGCCGGGTGGAGGTCATGCGAAAGTTGAGCGGTAGCGCTTATCAGTCGAACCACACACAATATCAACGATAATTACCCGCGCTTATAATATTTTGTGCTTTTATAATGCTTCAATTAGGCATATTGTGCGTTATCTTCTGAAAAAATTAATAACCGTACGATTTTGGAAATCCCTGATCATCGTTTACAAAAATTTAAGTATCTTTGTATATAATGATTAAACATAAAAAAAATATCATAATTTTTGTTACTAGAGTACTTATAATTTAAAAACTATAAAAACTTTCAATTTAAATATTAAATTTATGTGGGCCAGCCAGAGGACTAGTAAAAAAAATGTGTGGTACTGAAAGAGTTAAACAAGCACTGGTGGCCGAAATGAGAGGTAAAAGACATCTGGACAGGCCGAGAACAAGATGGAGGGTCTCGGTCGTGAAGGATTTAAGAGTAATTCAAGAAAGGGCTCAGACTGATGACATGGCGTATACAATAGAGAAGAATGGATTAAGTTTGTGGTGGCGGCGTTGGGCCTCAACGGTCCCTTAAGCTGTATATGATATGACGATGATTCGGGGTTTTTTTTTTTTTTGGATTTCGTAAAAACTTGATTTCTCCAGCTCGTAGTAACACGAACAAATAAAAAATAATGCCGCGGTATATAAAATAGGGATTTCCAAATATTTTCGTGTTTTTTTTTTTTTTTTTAATGCATTATAATATATTCACATGTTGGTGAACGCATATTGACAATCGGCACAGCTGATGGTCGCGAGTTTTGACGAATGGGGTTGGGTGTTTCGCAGAGACGAGGAATTCGTGAACAATAGAACCACCGTACTGCAGCGTGGACCGGAGGGCGCCGAGTCGGAAGTCTCCCGCCCGATACCCCCGGCGGTGTAACGCGTAGGGGTAGTGGTGGGTGAGACGTAATAATAATGTGAGTCATTGCCATTCCAATAATTGCTGCTTAATAAGGCAACGTCATTAGGCCCTGGGCCCGTGACCTTTTGTTCCGTCTGCCGGCGAGGGGACAGTATACCACCGCGCCACCCTTGCAGGCTAAAACGATGTGGTCACAGAACGTCGGCGGCATTTTCGTAGCCGTATTGAATGATGCAAATGGGTGTCGGAGGACCCGGTGAAATACCGTGAACACTGCAAAATATGACACGTGATGTGGGTTCGCGTTTAAATCTTCCGTATTCGAGTCGGTGCACATTTGTCGCACGCTCACGGTAACCACAGTATCAACGATGACCACGCTGTAACCGTGTTATATCATCGTTATGACGTTTAATATACACATTCGCAAAATTACTAGGTACCTATATAATACGATATTTTGATTGAAAAAAAAAAACGCATTTCTATAATGTGAAAATGCGTTGTACGAGTTTTAATTTAGAAACGGCTTTCTATTACATCATTATATTTTTTGTCCAAAAACAAACCCTAGTTATATTAATACTAGTATATTATTATATTGTCGGTTACTTCATAAAGCAACTATAATCTCTGTAATCCCTCACAAAGATTTTGTGCGGTTTATTTATTTTCATAATCATAATTGTTATTATATTGTATTTCCCCATATTGTATACGCTATATTAGGTATTATTTATTTTTTCACGATTTTAATAAAAATTAAACTAATATAAAATATTCTTTCAGTATAAATATAATATAGTTGAACCTTTTACATTTTAATTTTATACGTTTATAATTTTATTAATGTAATGGTAAGAGGATGGTCCTTATTTTCGGACTTTTCGGAATTTTGTTTGATATATTAACAAAATAATTATGGTAAAGTATGAATGTGATAAGACAACCCCTCAAAGTGGTTAATGTTTCGTGAATACGGTTCAATTTCCATTTTTTGATTATACTCTTAAATTGTATAGTACCGTTGAAATTGTAAAGAACTATTATTGTAGTACTAAATATTTATTAAAAATAGGTTTCATATACAGTTTTTTGTAAAATTGATGGTTTTCCTTAAAATTAAGAAAAACCGGTCGAAGTTATTGTATTTGGAAAATGCCCAAGTAATATGAAAATATTCATTAAATATTTAATAAACATTTAAATTGTTCGAATGTACAATATTTTATAAATATTTATTTTTCATTTAATTTTGATTTTATATTCATTGGATTTTCATTAAATAAACCAAATATAAATGTTAATAAATATTAGAAAATAAATATTTTATGAACATTAGGAAAAAACATTTTATAAACATTAGAAAATAAATTCTAAAAACGAATATCGTGTAACAATTTCGGATTCGGCCCGACTAGAACCCGGGACGTTCTCCATCAAATAACCTATTCACTACCTATCGGAGATTACTTTACAGTTCGAAACTCCAGGTATATAAATACAGTACATATAGTAATTAACATATTAGGTGGCCGTAGAATATCTGATCGATCTAAACGACAAAAAGATCCAATATGGGGTTAATCACGTAGGAGAACATTCCTGAATATTCCTTTAATGACGTCGACTAGAGCTAAGAAAGGAATTTTTGAAATTGGACCATTAAGGGAAAAGGGGAGGGTGGTCAATTACTATTTAATGACTAGCCCAAACTACTTGTCATAGAAAGTTGAGATTTTCAGAAAATATTCCTTTAATAGCCTAGATATACGTACAGAAAAAGATTTTTTATAATTTGACCATTAAGGCAAGACAGGGAAGGTAAATTATTATTCAATGCCTAGCCCAAAATACTTTTGATAGAAAGTTGAAATTTTCAGAAAATATTCCTTTAATGACATAGGTACACCCAAAGATTTTTTTAAATTTAACATGTAAAGGGAAAAAGGGTAAGGAGGTAAATTAATATTCAACGCCTAACACAAACTACCGGCCGTAAAAAATATTAATTAAATTTTAAATCTGTTAATGGACGAACTGCCAAGACGAAAATTCATTTCGTATCTATATATAAGTATGTAACTACAAATATAATATATAGGTAGGTACTATAGGTATAATAATAATTATATAAAAATATTAACATATTATATAATATTAAATAATAAATGTTTATTAATTATTGATTTTAATTTAAATATTTAATTTTAAATCAAAAACCAATATTTATATATATTATAAATTGGGAATTTTTACCTGGGTGTACAATTTTTTAGTGTTACCTAAAAATAATATTGAATATTAATTTTATTGACATTTTATATTATTATTATTATTGATTAAAATAAACAATTTCTAATATAAAAAATTAATGAATTTAAAAAAAAAATCTTTTGAACATATAAAAACTTATATTTTCAAGGGTTTTCTTGATTTTTTTAAAAATGGTTAGTATCACTGGAAAAATGAAAAAGATTTTTTATTGACAATATTAGCTCTAAAATAATACTCACTTAAAATGTTTGTGTTACTTTAAAATTTAAGAGAATATAGGTAAAAAGACTAAAAACCTGACAATTTTCCGAAAACATGAACTTTGACCGGTTTTTCTTAATTTTACAAAATAATTGTTTAGAAACTTTTTTTTTTAAGTAAATATTTAGATCTACAATAATAGCTCTTAAAATTTTCATTTAGAATGTATATGTTAAAAATGAAAATTCATCCCTATTTATGAAAATTCCACCCCTTTGTGACACGTGAACAGGTTGACTTATCATATACAAACTTTTCCATATTTATTTTTTCAATACATTAAACAAAATCTTGGAGACATGGCATACAGTATTTTAATTAAAAAAAAAAGAACCGCCCTAATTTAGGAGTATATAATGTACTTAATTTATATATATTATATATACATTAATCAAATAAATGTATTATGGAATTAAATTGTACGTAATATACGTACATAATCCTTAAAGATGTTTATAACTATTTAATTTACAAAGTTTCAACTTTTAATAATTTAAATAATATATACGTTCGTATTATTATGTTTAAAAATGATTTTTATGAATTGCAACCAATATGTATTTAGTCCTTACATCAGGAAATTGATTATATCTTAAAATTACTCAGAATAGTATTTGTGAATTCATTAGCTGGTAGCTGAAATATTAATTATTGATTTAATTGATTATCAAAAGGAATGGTTTATTACCTACGCATAGTTATTTTATTAGTTATAATTTATATAAATTATTCGAAAATTGATAAGATTGAAGATGTTGATAGTACCTATCTTTATATTAATATCCCAATACATTTTTTAAATAAATTAAAATTTGAATCACTTGTATCTTATTAAATAACATTAAAATTCAAAATGTACTTATGAATGAAAAAATATTATATAGTAACTTTTGTGATTTTGGTGACTTTTGATTTACATAAAAAGTTTTGGTGATTTTTAATATAATGGAAGTGTTTTTAAAAACTATTAATAATATTAGAAAATATTATTTAATTATTTTATTACATTCAATTATTTACGATAGATTTTAGTATTTTAAATAAACAAAAAATAAATGCCTTTTATATATTAGTTTCTAAAAAGTGTTAATAATTGAATTTAAACAGGAAATTATTTTTAAGCGGATAAAGAAAGTTTTAAATATAAATTAAGGCCGTTTTGTCAGATCAGGTGACTTTATACTAAGTGTAGCTTGAACTTCTGATTGAAAAACTATTTGTACACTAGGAATAATTTTAACGAATGTCAGATTTTCGTGTATTTTAAAACATCTAAGTACGACAAAAGTTTATCTTGATAGAAACTTTAAAGTAAATAATTTAGTGCTATAAAACTATTTTATATTTTTTTAAAATATATCATATCCTGTATAAATTTTCACATTTCTCTAAAGATTTTGATGTCATAACTTATGTTTATTCATCTATTGATGACAGGTACTAGAATTTGCAAACTATATACATTTACAGAAATATAATTCTATAGTATTGTAGGTGACGTAATTTGTACTCAAATGATTTAATATCATTATATTTCATTAACTACCTAGATCATTTAGAGTTTAGGGTGAAAGTGTGCGTACGCAAGGACTCCTGCTATTAAGTGTATGATTGTTTTCTTTGGTAATGGATGAAATGATAAAGGAGGTACATTGTGATTGCTGATGATGCAGTATTAACAGAGAAAACGCTGTGGAAGTGAATGCCTAATTTATATTAAATAGTAGTGCTTAAAGATAATGAACTGAAAATTAGTAGGAATATAATGTAGGGTATGAACTATGATTTCGGCAAGAGAGAAACAGAGACAATAATCAAATCAGGTAACGTACGAATGTGGATTTGAAGAGAGTATAATTATTAGGATCAGTGTTACATAGGACAGATCACGTTGACAATGATATATAACTTAGGATATAATGTGGATAAAAGCGATTGGTGTGAGAAGAGGATATTAATTAGATTACATAGTAGATTCTTTAGAATAATTTTGAGATTAGTGGTATTGTGCTAGTTATAATAGTGGACAGTGCCTAAGAAAATATAACAAAGAAAAAAGTAATTTAAATAAAAATGTTGCGATGAGCGTATTGAGTGACCATAGCTAGGAAAATATGTAAGGCCGGATCTAAAGTATTTGTCACCCGGAGCAAAAATAATTGTAGCGTCCTAATTAATTTTAATCGGTCAAAAAAAAAAAAAAAAAAAGGTTCATACGTCAATTTTTAGAAATCGCATTGAAAATAATTAGGTTCTAAAAGTGGAACAAAAAGCATAAATATTTTTACATTTTGAGACCTACCGTAATGGCACCTTGACCAAGTGCACCATTTCACCTCCCCTCTTGATTCGGCACAGAAAGTATGTATAAGAGATGGATATTTAAGTGATAGCTTAATTAGGCATGTTCCTAATAACGAAAAAGAGATACCGATAAAAACAATAAGGAAGTATTATGAGTACCCAATAAATAATATCACCTATTGATGACGAATAATTAATGACTAAATGAATAATTAAGACTAAATAGATAGGTTAAAGATGATGGGTTAGATGGTTTTGAAGATATGATTTTTTATACATTCCAATAAACTAAAAAAAGTACATTACATTTTAAATAGAGTTTAACAAAACTGTTTTGTATGTACACGACATTGTAATAAAATAGGTGTTTTACAAAATGAAAAATAAAAAACTGTATTAAATACATTGTATACATTTAAATGACAAAATAATATTACGATAAATTATAATTATACCTAGATATAAAACCCAGACAGACGTTTCATATAATATTAATTATATAGAACTCAGGCAAGTTCGTTATCCGTAAAAAAAAAAAAATATATGACCTACATCTTTTTAATTTTTGATTGAAAATATACGTGGAGCAAAGAATATTATTTATATTTTTGTTAAATAATGAAAAGAGTTTTTGTTTTTTTTTTCACCTAATGGATAATTATATTATTTATTTAATATGTTAGGTTGATTCTAATTCCAAAAACACTCAATGGTGAAATTCTATATATATATATATATATATATATATATATATATATATATATGTATATATATAACTATATATTTATATTATTATCAAATTTCAAAAATGGCTGCAAAAACTGAAATAACAATATATTTCGTGATTAAATAATTTTTAAACCACCAAAAATAGGTTTTTGCAATTTTTCAGCGATTTTTTAGAATTGATCCTAATATAAATATAGTTTATAAAAATTATATATTTGATGTACCTAACTACATACTGTATATTGTGAAAATAGTACGATAATAATAAATTTAATATTTCTTTAATAACACATTGTTCGAATAACAATCATTACTTAACGTATATCATGTCACTGAACGATGACCCTTGATGAATAAAATATAACACATTCTCGCACTAGTTTAATGTCGAACGAATTGTGACAGGAACGCGTAAGTCTCATGGGCATTGTACATGAAGTGACTGGCGCACGAAAGAATTTTTTAACATAGGATTTTACTCTAAATTTCTATTGCGTCATATTATATTATATTACCATACACTCTCGTCCTGTCTATATAAACGGATTTTATATATATTATATTATACCACTAGGGAATTGTACATGCTTTTGACCATTTTTATAAACTTAAAAATAATTGATAGTTTCAATATCCAATTTCAGTGTCCAATGATGGTCAAGTGAATGTCAAAAATTACATCAAGTTAGTTAATAAGTATAATTAATTTAAAAGCTTTCGGTTAATATTTAATTATTAACAAAAAAATAATTTCAAATTGTTTATAGTTAAAACAGGAAAAAATATTAACTTGGTTTTGTTCTATAAAGTTGATTTTTTTCATTTTCCGTCAAAAATTCAAGATTAGAAGTCTTAAATTATAGTTAAAAAAATGTGACAAATTTTCACACATTAACTTTTTAAAACATTAAATGTATTTATACAATTATTAATAATTATTTTTTATATTAGATTATCGATTATAATATAATTATGAACATACGAAAATTGTTACTCAGTTTTAAATTTAAAAACAAAATAAGTAAATCATTAAATTCCAAAAAACAAAATTCCGAGTGAAGTTTAGTCTTATGGAATTAATTACATAGATAAATTAAAAATATTTTGTTATAATTAAAAGCCCCCAACAATAACGATTATATATGATACAATATATTTAGTATAAATGAAAATAAAATAAATATTTTAATGCGAATTAAAAGCATGTAAAATTAGTATTTTCTCAACGATCGTCACTGTATTTAAAAATAATATATATCTCAAAAAAACTTAAAAGTTATAAAATCAAATAACAGCTTTTTATTTTGTATGGTTATTGAAATATAATTTAAGTACCTAATATACATTAAGTTATGGTATAAAAAACTGTAAAAAAGGACCAAACTCTAACATTATTATTTTTTCAATTATAACAAAAATCCATTTTGTCAAATACATATAATATATTTAAAAAAATGATTTTTTTAAATATAGCATAACACAACTTGAAAAATTACATTTTTGAAGTATTGGATAGATTAAATTGTAAAAAGATTAAATTCCCAATTGAATATAGGGTCCTCTACCCGAAAATCCTTTTTCCATTCTTTCAACACGAAAAAATATATAGATTCGAGTATATATAAACAAAAGTTCCCATCATTGAATAAATAATACATTTTTACTAAAAATCTTAATTTGATAAAACTACCTTTTTTTTTATTATATTATGATAATTTAAGTATAGTTATTGAAAATTCATTAAAACTCGTGAAATGATGTTTTAAGCCTTGAACTAAACTATTTTATATCGATTTCGTATACGTAGTTTTTGATGTTTATTGAAATAGTGGAGTTTTTAAAATTTATTTATAATACGGCAGTGTATAATATGACGGATCACAAAATCATACCTTAATGGATTTATTTTCTTTTATTATACGGGAACAAAACTTATATCAGTCCTTGAATATAAGCTTGAAATTATTATTTTCTCAATTATATTTTAAATATAGTTCTTATTTTTGTAACATAAAAATTGTATTGAAAAACAACATAGTTAAAAATACTCTGGTTTTATGAAAATAATAACTTAAAGTTTCTGTTACAACAAATTAGACCAAGTTTTAATTATATTTAAATAAATATAATATTGTTAAAATAATCCGTAGTATTTTTTGGTTGTTCACCATTAGATATTTTACCCACAAGCCGCCACTGCATCCACTTTAACATTTTCATCTATGCTACAATCATTCTCTGTTCTATCTTCCTATCTACTGTCCAAAATTCTGTTCCGTACATCACTGCAAGGCTCACCACTGCCTTATAAAATTTACCTTTTAACCTAGTAGAGATTTTTTTTTCGTCATACAAATCACCTAAAGCTTCTCTCCACTTCATCCATCCAAACTTAATCCTATGTTTTATATCCATTTCTATACTCCCATCTTTCTATACAATGGATCCTAAATAATTGAACCTCTCAACCTCTCCCATTAATTACATCTATTACATCATATTTCTAATATTTCCGTATTTCCTCATTGTTCTTATTTATCAAAACCATAGTGTATATATTTTGTTTTACTCCTACTAATTTTTAGTCCTTTACTTTTATGAGTTTCCCTTCACTCATTAAGTCTATCATTCAAATATTCAGAACTCCTTTCTATCACTACTATATCATCTGCAAATAACATGCACCATAATAACTCACCCTATATATTCATTGTTATTTCATCCATTATCAGGGAAAATAAGTAAGGATTCAAAGTTGAACCCTGTTGCACACCCACTGTGACCCTAAAATCCTCAGTTTCTTATACTATGATATTTTACACAATATTTTAAGAAATAAACAGTCAAGGATGGGCAAAGTAAATAAAATATATAATTAGATATAGTTAAGGTTATAGGAACAGTTTTTTTTAACTAGTTACAAGTTAATGAACTAATGACCTAACTAGTTAAAGTTATAAGTTAAAACATAATTTTAGTTAACCTTACTCAGTTAGTCCAGAAATTAAAATTAACTTTTGGATTTTATCTTTATTGATATATTTTTTATAGTGTACCTACATACAAATTAGGTACCTTTTAACTAAAGGTAAAAAATATAATAGTTAATTTAACTATGAAAAAAAAGATAAAATATGACCTGTGAACAATAACCTATTAAGTCTAGCCTTAATATAAATCATAATTATGTATTTTATTTAAATAAAAACAAATTCTGTATACGAAACACATATAACTTCTATGTTATTATTATTTTTTATTAGAAATGGTGGTGTTAAACGTTTATGCTTTTTTACGTTTATCACAATTATATTACTATTATGTATTATGAATACTCAATTTCCAACATAAAGTTATTTTGAAGTTTAAATTATATAATTTTAGTAGGTACTTACTCATAAATATACAAAATGGTCCATTATTATACTATACTACACAATACTTACTATATCGTATATAAACAATAATATAATATATACAGATGTGTAGTGTTTATTTATTTTAGGTACAAATTAATGTTAAACAAAATAGAATATCAAAATACATATAACATAATATATATTATAGAATCAATAAGAATATTAAATTAACTTAACTTTGAATGAAAAACAATTAACCAGATAATAACTTGTTCACATATATCTTAAACACATAAAATAATAAGGTTATAATTGATAAAATTAACTTATTAAATTAATAAGTTAACAAAAATTTAACTTTAACTTATTAAGTTAATAAGTTAACAAAAATCTAACTTTAACTTATTAACTAATTGGTGCCCATAATTATAAACGGCAATAAAGATTAATACAATTAATTTAGTAAAATAAACGATTTAAACTACTTTTCTCATTATGTATACACTTGATAATTCTAGCAGTTTTTTTAATTCGAAGAATTTTGATTTCCAAAAATTTTCTATTTTTATATAATTAATATTTTTTGTTTCACTGTACATTCTACATTAAAATTAATACGTTTTAAAATTCCTTTCGTATTCATCCGCCTATAATACTACAGATATATAATGCGCGAAGGTCCCCAGACTACAATGAAAAACGAAATATTTTTAAACCATTATTACCAGAAAGTACATTATTGATTTTATAGTATTTCGGGGAAATTATTCATCAGTAAAATTAGTGTTAATTATTTAATATGTGGTCTAAAAAAACATTTTAAAACATTTTCTATGTATTTATAATAATGTATTTATTATATTTATCAAGTTAATTATTAAATTTAATTTAAATTAGACATTAATTAATTATATATGTAAGTTGGAGAAGGGAGTGGTTTCTAGTGTTGTGGGTCGGAACTCGAAAAGATATTTTAGGTAAGAGGTCAGGTTAACAAATGGAGCCATTACGAAGAGATTTTAAAAAATTATTGTCGGCGTCGATTCGACGTGAGGTTAGAGATGGTAGTCGAAGGGCAGAATAAATAGGAGAGTAATCGTGTTGAAGATGTTCAATTAAAAAGCAATATATGATAAAAATCTGTTTTGGACTCTTTCCATTCAGTGCTCATCACGGGCTAGGTAGGGATACTAAACTATCGCCTCATACTCCAGTATAGATTGAACCAGGGACAAATAAGGAATACGAAGACAAGAGATAGAAGAGATGTTGGCTGTATTACATTTAATAAATCCTAAAACTTCAAGATTAAAACGACTTTAACTTTATTATTAGAACATTGTTTCCTGTTCTGAAAAATCTGTTGAAGAATTTTTATGTTTTTGCAACTATGTCTAAAAATTTGAATAAATCGATTACGTTAAACGTAGTATTTATAAATATTAGTTTAAATTTTATATTTGTGGCCTCAGAATAAAAATGTTCTTTTACAAAATATTCATGAGATAGTTTAAAAATTTGTTTACAAATATTTATTTACCTCATAGTAAAAATTTCCTATAGTTATATCCAAATATTCATTAATTTTCCTTTAGTCCTTTAGTAACAAAATATGCAAACAAATATATATATATATATATATATAAAAATGTTTCATTATAAATAAAAAACCAAAATAAATCAGTGTAGAGTAAAAAAGTTCTATAGATAGTACTTATATTAGAATATAGTATAGTATATACAGTATATACTATATATAGTATATATAGTACATAGTACTTATATTCTCTATGTTGTATTTCAAATTAAATAAATAAACCATTTTACTCCAATTTATATTTTTTTATATTGTAAAATTACAAGATACTTAAATATATTTATAAATTACCTTTTCAAAAAATACCAATAGTCCGATATCGAGGTTAAAATATTGTTTGTTTCGCAACTACCATTAAGAATATATTTTTAATCTCAACAAACTATTCGGTATATATTATAATTTAAAATCTTTAAATTTTAAAATACATTTTTAAGAGTAAAAATATGTGTCTGAAATTCAAGTATTTATTACACTATTTCAAATACATAGAACATTTTTGCTTTGTTTATAAACTCATTTATTATTTTTTGGATTTAAATAATGTTTATAGCTTAAATTATGCGCCACTTAATTATATATGAATACACAAGAAACTAAATTTATGAAAAAAAATCATAGAACATTTTTATTCTGATGCAGTGATTTACAAAAACTAAAATGAATTTTACCTTGTCTTTGAATCATTGTCTATAAAATAAAAATGCATTCGGAAACATAAATAATATTTTCCATTTCCCAGACCTATAAAAGCTCTATCAGAATTCATATTAACTACGCGTGGTCCCGCCAGTCCGTTAGATGCCGTTACCAGTATCATGAATAAATTACGGATAATACACAAAAACAATATTATGTCATTATTCATATTTAATACAGTAAAACAAATTTGGTACTTGTGATTTGTTTTACTTTGCTTCTTCGTACAGAGACAGTGTTCACTAATTTTAATTCAAAATAACAAAATAAATAATAACGCCGTAAATTGATTTTGAATAAAGTAAAGTTGAACCTCCCAAGGAATAAAAAATAAAAAATAAAAATTGTATATAAACGCATTTATTATAAAAAGCATAATTCAATTATTAAAACGTTGCCCCATTTTATTCAAGTAATTGTTATTTTTTGAATTTCAATTGAATTTCAAAATATACACACACTTATTATTGTTTAGAAACTATATGATAAATTTATAGATTGCACGGTTATGAAAAACTAAAAATATTACTACAATCAAACAATAAGAAAATATTACAATACTGGTCATCAGGGGATCGAAGCACGTCGGTCGTCGGACACCATACTAGTGATAAATTATTAATTTCGACAAAACAATTTCTACAGAGGAGCTACAGTATGTAGATTCCTACTCGATGTAATATTAAATCAAACTACCTAATCTTTTTTTTTATAGTGATAGTCATGTATAATCTATATAGATAATATATTCATAACTATTACACTATTTAAATGTCTATAAATTGTTTGAAAAACGTATGATAAAGTATTGTTCCTATAATAGTGAAACGACTTTTTCATAGACAGTATTAAATAATACATTAACATTAAATTCACCATACACTTTCATTTTCCTGGGCAGAACATACTATATTTTTTATGACCGCAAGTGATAGAAAGGTAAAAAAAAAAAACGACCGCAAATGGCACAAATATATCCTCTTTTTCTCCTTCGCCTTCTCTCCCAACTATTTGGGGTCAACCACCCTGGTTCTACACTTCCACTTATCTCTATCTCCCGCATCTTCTTCACTTTCTCCCACATTCCTCATATCACTCGCCATCACATCCCCCCATCTCTTTTTCGGTCTTCCTCCCCCTCTCTTACCAACAACATGCATTTCCCTTACTAATCTTACTGCCTCAGTCTCTTCCCTCCTTAATACATGTCCGAGCCATCTTAATCTATTCTCTCTCATTTTGTCTAGTATCGAAGCTACCCCTATACTACTTCTGATATACTCATTCCTTATTTTATCCTCTCTAGTAACTCCACTCCTCCACTTTAACATTCTCATCTCAGTGACACTCATTCTCTGTTCTATCTTTCTATCTACTGCCCAACATTCTGTTCCATACATCATTGCAGGTCTCACCACTGCCTTATAAAATTTACCTTTGAACCTAATAGGGATTATTTTATCACACAGAATACCTGACGCTTCTCTGCACTTCGTCCATTCCCACTTAATCTTGTGTTTCATATCCTCTTCAAAACCCCCATCTTTCTGTACAACGGACCCTAAATACTTAAACCTCTCCACTTCTCCCACCACATCACCACTTAACTTTATTTCTAGCCTTTCCCTATTCCCTCTGTGTTCCCTTCACCAAAATCATACTCTATATATTCTGTTTTATCCCCACTAATCCTTTACTTTTCCTTTACTTTCCAGAGCTTCCCTTCACTCTTTAAGTCTACCATTCATTTCCTGAGGACTTTCTCCTATTAGTCCCCCCTGTGTATCCTTTGTTATCTCATCCATTACTAAGGAAAATAAGTAAGAACTCAAAGCAATAGCACAAATATATATATAGAAAAAAAAATAAAAATTATTCTTCCTATTATTGAAAATGTTTCAGATAAATTTATATGCTTGCATCTTACAAGAAATCTAATTTAAAAATAACGTAGAATCAGTTATATACGAGTACATACCGTATTGAAATCGTCGCATTCTATGTTATGCCAAACAAGAGGTTTTGGTAAAAATTATAAATATACCGTTGGGATTGTATTTATGGGACAACTATATTGGGTAAATGCCCAAGGGTGGTACTTTAGAAAGGGGGCTTGAAATTTTTAAACGTGGGACCTATTCATTTGTGGCGGGTGGAGAATTGGGCAGGGATAGACATTTTCTAAATACGACCCTGTATACCATTGATATAAACATTTATATGATACAAATAAAACTAATATAACCATTTAAATAACCTATAATTTAAGCTTATCACACATTCATCGTCCACCTGAAATTTGAAATACATCTACCTATATTATAAAATGCTAGGTCATCATAAAAACGTATTTTTCATCCAAGGTTACCTTCTTTAAATACTCAGCTTTATCGGCAGTATCAAAATGTAAAAAATGTCTATCCAAATCGTAGAAAAATGATTCCGAAACGTAGAAAATGATGCGTTCTGATGATGCACTCCGGAACGGAACTTGGATTAAAAAATTTTCCGATGATTTGTTCCAGAACGGAACTTTGTATTAAAAAGTTCCATTCAATTATTCTGGAACAAAATCCTGTTTGTTACGGAGCGAACATTTATTTTTATTTATTAGTAAACGTTTACATAATTACGTATTACAAAATATTTACTGTAGTAGATTCGACAGAAATTTTTATAGTATACGTCTATTCATTTGTACATATTTACGAAAAAGTATATTTAGCATTTATAATTATACATATATATTTAATAATTTTATATAATTTAGGAATAAATTTGATTTAGTCTAATGACAACCTAAGCTAAATTCTCATCGTGTAACGGTAAATTAATAGAATACTTGCCGATATCATATTTTAGACACTAAATTTTATGAAAATTATACCAAATATATTATTAATATTATTATTATTATTAGATCAATAATTACACTTAAGGTCGCGCCGCACAATTGCGGTTTGCGCACGGCTGTATACCTCATTGAAATGGTCGCGTCGTATGTACATGCCAAACAAGAGGTTTTGGTATAAACTATAAATATACCATTAGGGCCGTATTAAGGGGCCTGCTCTATTGAGCAATTGCAAACGGGCAGAACTTTAAAAATGGTACGTCAAATTTTTAAACGTATGACGTTTATTATTATTATTATTATTATTATTATTTTTTTGGAGGCATGGGTGGAAATTTTCTAAATACGATCCTGTATACCATTGACATATACATTTTTATGATATAAATCAAATTTATATAACTATTTAAATAACCTAGAATTTCTAGGTTATAGTTTTCTGAAATTTGAAATAAATCTATCCATATTAAAAAAACGATAGGCCATCATAAAAACGTTATTTTCATCCAAGGTTTTAAAACCATATTTTCTTCCGGCTGGCACTGTTTCCGATTATTTTAAATATACAAAAATAATAGTTAAAGTATAAGATTATGGATATTGATCGTTATATGATTGTCATGCATTTGGTTAGAAAGACATTTTTATGAAATATGAGTGGAACTTCTGATTAAAAATTTAATTATAAATTATTACCTACTAATATTTTATACGACGACAATATAATTACTAAGAGATTTGAATAAAAATAAATAAAATAAAGTTAATCATTCATATGTAAATTTAATTAAATTTAAAATTTATTCGTGAATAACATCAATCTTTATTAGAAAATACATTTCAAAATAATTCATTTCTGAACGTTCCGGAACGTATTTTGAAACGTTTAATTGATCAATGTTCCGTTCTAGAACGCATTTTGGAAGGGAACCATAAATTAGAAGTTCCGACTCCATAATAAACAATAATGTAGTGAAGGGTAAATGCAACACATAATGTACCTACTATCGATATTTTTTTAATTTAATATATACGTTTACCAAAAACGCATTCGTAAATCATGTTTTATATGATAAATGGCTCCATTTTGAAAAAAAATATTTAACCAAATTAAGTTCTGAAAATGTTTACAAAATAACAATAGTGTAAAATATCTTTTTTTGCACAATCAAAACATGTTTCTGAAATTTAATTATCTTATACGTTTTATTAATATTATATAATTAATATAATATATTATATAGGTAGCTACCTAATATAATATAGTGTTTTAAAATATGATTTAAAATGTCTTTCGATAAAACGATTCTGACCGAAACTCGGTATAAAATATATATATTTCAAAATATAAAATTTCTATAAAAACCCCAAAATTGAGATAAATGTAACATAGCGCATTTAGGCCTCGTCAGAAACGTCGCACGTCGCTATTTGTCTTTACCGACAACCCACACCATTGTAGTCGTTAATGATGCACAAAGACACACCAAGACCAAGAACCATGTGCAGTTTTGGTCTAGGTCTTGGTCTTGGTAGTATGAACTCAATCTTGGTATTTTATAATCTTATTATATTAGTTTAAATTTAGTATGCTCGTTGCAATTGCATAATTGTGTTACATTAATACCCTATTTTCCCACTATCAGTCTCATCTATTGGGGGTCGACATAGGTTTAAAATACAATTTAGAATATATCTTTTGGCGTTCTCTAGTAAATTAAAAAAGTTCGCTGTATATGAAACTGCATCACATTCGACTACCTAACTAAATTGTAGTTTTCTTTCTATCTCGGTTGAACAAAAAAATGAACATTTTGTTGATATATACGTCAAAAACAAATTATATTTTCACCCTTTATATTATACTCATATTATTAGGTATTATTATTTTTTCTCATATACCTAATTGTCTGTACAAATTAACATTATATCAACACTTGTATACATTTTTCATCTATACAATTTATAATTATTTTCTCAATTTTACGTTACATTTTGTATAAGCTCCATCCCATAATTCTATTATATGGTTTATTTCAAAAGATTTTTTTGTAAGATGCAAAAAAACTAGATAGTGGTAAATATCTTATCATAACATCAAAGGGTGTCATTGTGAATTAACTATAACCCGGTATATGTAATTAAATAATTATGTTGTAGCTACCTAATTATCATCACCACATTGTAGTCAATAGAGAAAGCCTTATTATCTAGTAAAGTGGTGAAAAAACATTTCTCCGTTATCAGTTTCGAAAGATTCGTCATACAAAATTGGTGGTCTTATATGAAAGAAAAAAAAATGAAATACAATACATCCAAATAGGTACCTACGTTTAATAATTTAAGAAATATAATATAACTTTGCCTATAGGTAATTATGGAACTAATTCTGTCTAAAAATATATGATGGATGAATAGAAATCCTACGTCACATAAAAATAATTACACTATCTGTGTAGTGAAATAGTAAAATATTATGTACAATATAATAACAAAATAAAATGTATAGGTTTTTAAATAAAAAAGAAACTCGTCATAATAATAGTTTAATATACGCGTTTATTTCATAATTTAGATAAACGTACACAAAAATATTTTTAAAATAAAATAAGTGCTTAACTCATTCACAGTCAACCTCGATATTTGAAAAAGATGATGATGATGATGATGACGATGATGACGATGACGATGATTTTTCTACCATAACCCCAGATTCAGATTCTTGATAACTAAAAGATCTACTACTTGTTGTTGTATAACTCGAATAATAAGTTTGCATTTGGAAAAACGATTCATCGAATGAATATGTTTCTTCCAAAGAATAACTCTGATCCAA
>JAIPRL010003807.1:0-43486 GCA_025469235.1 Pemphigus obesinymphae | reverse complement strand
GTAAACGAGCTATGACACACGTCACACTCGAATTTAAGTCCTTGATGTACCGATTTTACGTGACGCATTAATTCCCTTTTATGGCCGAAGACTTTATTGCAAATATCACAGACAGCCATTTTTAAAACACACACACACACGATAAAAAGTGAAAATAATCGTATATAAGTTTAATGTAAAGGAATAAAAACTAAAATTTATTCTATAACGAGCAAAATACACAGAGAAACATAGGTACAGCACCAGTAGTCGACAAAACGAAAATGCTGATTATCCCTTGATATACACGTACGAGATTGCTTATTGTATCGAGACAGCTGCATATTAACAAAGACGGCAATTAGTCCAAACATACTACCCTAGCAATGTAGTGGTGGGGGTGTATTATAATTTTACAATGTGACCTGTGCGATGGTCAACGCTAGGAATGCAACCTGCGCGCTGCGAGCGATACCACGACCGGCACTATGATCTGTACCTCTATTATAATATTTTGAACGGCCATATAAAAATTGTCCGGATGCTAAAAAATATCATAAACAAACGACAGTATCAATAACTGTTAAATACGATACACACGTGTCTGCATTCATTTTATATATATATATATATATATATATATATATACATTTTTTTTTTTTTTTTTTTTTTTCGTCTATGTTTTTCTCGATTCGTGCAAAATGTTTACTTGTACCATTTGTTCAAAAAATTTTTCACGCAAGGATAATCTGTTGCGACATGTTAAATCTGTGCATGGTGATGAAAAATATGAGTGTGACGTGTGTCTTTTGACATTTAGCGCTAAATATAATCTAAATCGTCATATTTTAAGTGGTCATAGAAAGTCTGTTATAGAATTCGCAGCCGCTCCTGTAGTAGAAGAACCCCATCACGAACATACTACATCACCTGCAGTACAAGTAGAATATTTTAATTTAAACGAAAATCCTGAAGACGCTGTACAAGTAGAATTAAATAATTTAAACGATAATGCAGAAGACGCCGCACAAGTAGAATATGCTAATTTTAATAATAATGCTGAAGACACCGCTTTTATGGAGCTTAACATGAATTTCGATAGACCAGGTAATAGAATATTTCAAATAATATTTTAAGGTTATGTAGAAAATAGATAGGTATATATTTTTTTTTTTAATTTTTTCATTAGGTCCATCTAAAACAGCAGCAAACAGAAAAAAT
Organism: Pemphigus obesinymphae; assembly: GCA_025469235.1. Taxonomy (NCBI): domain Eukaryota; kingdom Metazoa; phylum Arthropoda; class Insecta; order Hemiptera; family Aphididae; genus Pemphigus; species Pemphigus obesinymphae. The sequence goes on along the minus strand of JAIPRL010003807.1, from coordinate 42,286 downwards.
GTTCGGCAAAATATGGTAAACTCTGCTCGGTTTACTGAAATTATGACTCGTGGTCAGGGGAATAGAAAAATTGTATGGTTTTACGCGAAAAATATTAACAAAATCATCGATTATCAACCGTACCTCGACTCAATAAAATCAGACCTGACTGAAAAACTGAGTGATTATACAAGAAATAACCCAATCAAATTTCATTTGAAATTGGAGTCAACTTATATCAGGCCTCAAGTGGAAAACTCGTCAGATGATCGATCCTTTCGAACAACATCAAATGTAATTTTTGCTGCTACTAACATAGGAGCAATAGTCAGCGAAAATTTTTCTAAATTACTAACAGATACAGAACAATATGCCGGTCAAGGCAGTGCATTTCATTTGGAAAAAATTGATGGAATGTTGTTAACCATTTACCCATATACTCCTTTGGAATAAGTATGTTAAAACTAATAATTCGATTTAAAAAACTTTATTTAATCATTTATATTTTATTACAGTAATGTGTGAGATTCTGTCAAGGCTGCTGGTTATATGTAAAGACATCTGATTCAAACCTGTCATGGTGGCGGCGGTGGTTCAGGGCTAATTATCATTTTACAATGACGGTGCGTATATGTATAAACTGCGTGAACCTATCGAGTTTTGTCGAAACCTGTCCAGACCTGTCAGATATTGTCGAAACCTATCCAGACCTGTCAGATATTGTCGGTTATTGTCGGATAATGTCGGGGTTTTGTCGAAAAACATACACACGTACACACATGCAAACATGTATATGTATAAACAGTCTTCCTACATACAATGACTGAAATTAAAAGATTTATTTATTATTATTATTATTTTTTAAAATATTGTATTAAAATGAACCTGTATGTATATTTGATCAGGACTATTTTAATTTGTTATACCTAAAATATATATTCTTTTCTACCGTGAGACAGTTTTCAAATTGAACTATAATTAGACTGCGACAGTCTATTAGCTATACTTATTTTAATTATGTGTTGAAAATATTTTCATAATGTATATATTATTATAGGTAATAATATGATATACGAGGAGTTACGGGTTGAACATATACAAATTAATTGATATACATATGTATTAGTAAATAGTGTGTGTGTAAATAGATATTATCACTGTATATATGTTTGTATGTATGTATGTATGTATGCATGTATGTGTGTGTGTGTGTGTGTGTGTGTGTGTGTGTGTGTGTGTGTATATAATATATTTAGAAAGGTAAATGGGTGATACCCACTGGAACGGTCCTGGAATGTCTTAGTGGTGGGAAATATTATACTCGTACATTATTATATATTTAAATGTTTTTGCATGATGTAGTAAGATAAGAGGTACTATGGTATAATGATAAGAATATTTATAGTGATAAATTTATTAATTTAAAATAAAATGATAAGAATATATGGTGTGAAATAATGTTTTTCCTGCAATGAACCAATATGGATCCAAAAAGGTTTTTACCTGTAAAGATCCATTCAGTGTGGAAGAGAGGTGGGGTTGGTAGTGTAACAGGTGGTAGTGGGGGTGTAACAGGTGGTTGCGGTGCTGTAATATATCAAGTAAAAAAAAAAAAAAAAAAAAAAAGAGTATTAGGAGGAGGAGGAGGAGGCGGCGGTGGCTGTGACGTAGGGTGGCGGAGGAGGAGGAGGAGGAGGTGGCCACAAAAATTTAGAACGCTCCATTTCATACTACTCGCATATATCTAGATATGAGTGTCTTACTGATGGAATACTGGAAGTGGGAACAGAAACAGACAAATTGGTAGGACCCACAATGCCTCAAAGTATTCAATACGCTGAATTTTAGAACACTATCTCTTGAAAATATGCTGCATTTTAGAACAGGTTTTATCATTTCGATGACAATACGTATCGACAGCGTTACATGACCGAAGGCCCTATTATATAAGTTTATATTTATTGATCAATGCAAGCATTTTCGAATCACTGATTACAGCGATTAAAGTATAATGTCTCTTATCAAAATTTGTCAACATCCAAAATCATCCATTTAATTTACACAGAAACGTAGTCGGTGACACTGCCCTTATACATAAGTACATTCCAAATCAGTTGATAATGATGCGGAACTTATTAATACAACAAGATTAGAACAAGGATCGCGAATATTCCGTATCGAATGGTATATTTTTACCCAAATATCCATAATCTACATTTAATAAATAAACGAGTGTAAAAAATAAAAAAAAAAGCATCTATAGATTTCAATATTCAATAATAATTGATTAATTAATTATTATTAAAATATATTTAACTGCGACGAGAAAAATTTAGAAGATGGACCAGGTAAATAAAAGCGTCTATTTATGCGTAGTGTAAAATATCCTGTTTACGTTCAGAATCGCACTAACAAAGCTACAACGATAATAGTATGCGGTTTTGCGAGCGGTATACTCTTATCTCCTTTTATTGTATATTAATCGGGAAGCTTATGGGAGTAATGGACAAATTGCGGATGTAAAGTAGTTCATCGTTGGTCGGATCCTTGTTCTTACAAAGTATCCAGGTATAACTGCACATTGCATGGATGGATGGACGATATTTTTTGAAGGACAGGCTTATTACTACATTTTTGCCCACGCTAAACGTTTAACTAGTTGTAGGTTCTAATTGGGGATAAGTTATCTTCACATTTTAGTTCTGATGTTTTTATTTTATTTTAATTTAAACGTCCAAGCGCCCAGTACAAATATATTTACAGTCGTCAAACAAGTTGATCGATAATAACAAAAAATAACAAAATAATACAATAACAATAGTTTAAATATCTTTATCTTTAACTAAATTATTTAAATAAACATTAAATGAAGTTTGACAGTTATGATAAAACAAATCAACATTAAAATCATTAACTGATTGTATAGATATATTTATAGGCGAGTATAAAGAATAATTATCATGTTGGAATGGCACATAGAAAGTATTAAATTGTCTGTATCTAATATTAGGCACAAAAAAGTTTAATTTATAAGTTAATTCAAGGACATTCAATAAAACCATTTAACAGTTTAAAAAGGAAAACAATGTCAGGTTTTCTTCTTCTGAGTTTTAAAGGTTCTAGTTTTAGGAAGTCTAGTAACGGTTATAGAAGAGGGTGGAAATACTGGGATTGATTTTGTATGTTTACCTAAACATTCTACGAATTTAATAAAACCACTTGATTTGTATTTCTTCCAGATATTAAAATAAGCATGGCGTTATTGTACTACAATTGGAAAAATAACAATACTAAATTGAATGCTATTCCTAAATCTACTTGTCTCACTCTTCTCTGTGAAACACATCATTGCATGAACGATGTAGGTATTAAATCAGAAAACTTGAAATCTGGATTTCGTCCAACTGGAATTAGTCTATTAGAAAAATTGGCGATTTTACGAAACTTTCCTATGAATGTAAATTTAGATGATAACAATAATATTGTATCTGAATACTTAAAAGGACGAAGATTCGATAAAACTAATAAAACCATGAAAATAATATAACGTTAAATATCACAAATTTTTGTCTTGAAATAAAATACTTTCATGTAATTAAAAAAAATTAATTTTGTCTATATATTACACATAGGTAATATTTTATATTCTAGTTTTTGTTTAGATTTTATTATTAATATCAAATTAAAAAACATAATATTACCATTGGATTTATATAAAAGTAATACTTCGACATATTTAAGCACTTTCTATCGCCTTTGTAAGTTTTAAATTATTTCTCTTATTTTTTTTCTTTTTTTTCATCTTTATCATTTGTATCTTTTCCTTAGAATACTATATGACAATTATATACATAAATGCTTCTATAATACGTATATAAACTAATTTTTTAAGACACTATCACCGCAATATGTATTTATTGTGATACAATTAGAAAAATAAAAACACAATTAAAAACTGGGCAATTTTCAACTATGAGGACAAATTCATATATTTTCTTTTTTATAAAATTGTATTGTATTTTTCTACATTGCATTGTTAGATTCATTTTAAACTGCTAAATATCAATAACTTCTAAATGTTCAGGAATTCAACTTACAGAACGCAATGTCATGCCAGAGGTCCAAATTCAAACAAATAAAATTATTATTATCAGGGTTTGATTGTTATTTTTTTTTTTTTTTTTTTTTGATATTTCATCATGATGAGTGGATTGTCTAAAGTTTCCACATATTCAGTCACTCATTCAAGAAATAACGAACCGATCCCCCTATTTTTCGCTCCTAATAATTGTATAAAACTAAATATTAATTTTTGTTTTATTATAATAGTAATTTCAAAACTAATCCATTGCAACAATCAAATTGAATTATATAATTATTATATCTACAGATAATTGAAAATACAATACAATTATTATAAATATTTAAATTACATAACCAGTTTTGTAAAATTTAAAAATAATTTAGTAAACTTTCTGAATGTATCATATTATAAACAGTGATTCGTGTGTTAATAAACAAGTTGATACATTTGTTAGAAAATAGACAATTCGCCCATATTAAATACGTTTATTGGGTAAGCTATATCATAATTACGTATAATTACCTATAATTATTTTTGAAAAATGTTCAAAAACAGGTCTCATAATAAGTGCATTTGATTACTTGAGAACTTGGAGTATATACTAAACGTCGATAGAAGGTGCTTATAGATGATTAAAGTTTTTTGCTACTCATTAACTACATTTTGCTTATTAGATTAACCTTATGGAGATTACAATTTCAAAACATAATTTTTAATATTATAAATTATATAAAAGTAAAATATGAATACATAATATTCAGAAACTGTCGTACTAGAATTTTGAGGTGTGTGGTTTCAAAACCAGCTAAAAGAACATATTTTAAAACGGGTTTTTTCGTATCTTCTAAATGGACATACTGAAATACAAGTACTTTAAAAATATTGAACATCAAATAAGGCTACAACTGTTCTAAACTGACGATGTAAAATTCAAGTTAGTTTTAAAATCACCTATCTCACGATGTTTATTTCAAAATCAGCCTTAACCAAACATATTTTTTTTTTCACGGCAAAAAAATAATAGATAATTATTAACTCTATGACAGTAGTATTATCATATAATTTATTATACGCAGCACCGCGCAGACATTCCAGCGGTTAATCAATGAAATTCTACGCCACCTGGATTCCGTTTTCGCGTACATCGACGACCTCTCGCGACGAGGTCGAACACGAAAAGCAATTCCGCGCACTGCTCGAACGTTTCCGAAAATTCGGTATCACTTCTTCTAAACTTCCAATTGAAGACATAATGGTAGGCATAGAAATGGGATGATATTTATATGAAAATAAATGCGGCAAACAAATGTTGTTTCACAATGAAAGGAATGTTCTCCTCCAAGTTACAGTCTAGACGTAGAAAAAAGCGCTTATACTGTACGTACATGCGACCCGTAGTGTCGTACGCATGCAAGATATGGCCTAGTATCTAGGGGAATGAAGAAAAACTATTGAGCTTCGAAAGGAAAATATATAGACCTGGCTAAAATGGTGACTTGGAAAGATTCGAAAGAAGAACAAATAAAAACCTGTGACAGCTGTATAATAAGCCGAGTCTACGGCACTACCTCGTCAGAAGGAGATTGGAATGGACAGGTTACATTTGGCGAGCTGAGGAAACGATGATTAAGAAAGTCATGGAAAGCAAAATAATGGGAAAAATACTAAGAGGCAGACCTCGACAGAGATGGATTAATACAATAGAAAAAGACCTAAAAAAAAGTCAATTCATTGCTTGATATATTAGCGGCATTGGATAGAGAGAGGTGGAAAGGCATTCTAGAAGCGGCGATGGTCCTAAGTAGACCGCTATAAACCTAAAAGAAAGAGAGAAAAAGAAAAAGAATAGAAATGGGAGTTAAGAATATAGATTTCGCAAATCAGGATATAGCTAGGAAACAATGTTCTTAATTACTCCAAAAAATATAATTCAAAACAATTTTAATAATAACTGAAAATATTTTAAAATCATAAAACAGCTAAAGAACAAAGATTATTTTTATATAAAATCAGATAAAGTGAATTCAGTTGTGGTTATGAAGAAACAAGTGTACAATCATAGGGTTTTTAAAATGATTAACGATGATCCCTATAAAGAAATAAAAAAGAATCTTTTAAATAAAATTATTAGGAAAACGACCAAAATAATAAATAATTCGTTGAATTTAAAAAATGATTAGGAAATATAATTGATCAAAAGAACTTAGGATGGTTAGCACTCTCAATAATGGGTTAGAGAATAAAATAATATGATTAGCAATAACATATTATCCCAACATTTCTAATGGCTTAACAAATATTTTTAAAAACTATGGGGTTAATATAGTAATAACTAAAAATAATAATATAAAACACTATTAGGGAACACAAAGGATAAAATAGAGGAAGGAGAGAAATCGAGTGTTTATAAAATGCAATGTGAGAATTGCCATAAATGCTATGTAGATCAAACAAAAAAAAAAATATAGATATTAAGTTTAAAGAACATTTAAGAAATGTCAAAAACCAAGAATACGACAAATACCCTGTTGCGGAACATTTATCAGATACAAATCATAATATAAAATCAGCAAAACTTTTAAAACATATAAATAATTGTAAGGAATTAAACATAAGAGAAGTAATAGAAATGTCAAAGAATAAAAATACCTTGTTAAACTGGGACTTAAGTCCATTACAAAATTCATTATTAAAATTAATTTAATGTAAGCCAGATGAAGTTAGAATAATACCTGTGGTGGGCGTGGTCGATGACTCATGACCATCTGTCAATTTATGGTGATGCCATCTGGAATAAACTGTATATTTATACGATTGTATATTGTCTCTGGCGGTTCGTTGTTGGTAGGTGCTGAAGAGAACAACATAGTTATTGAAATACGTATACGCAAAATAAAAGTGTATAATATTGTGACTTTGGGTATATAATATAATAATTAGTTAGATATATAATTAAAATTATCCGGTTTACCGCGAATAATTGACAGTGTTGCTTGAGAGATGTCATAGCATTGTAGCTACCCGGTGTTCAAAACATAAAGTTGGTGTCCCCCCGTGTCGGACCCAACGTTGCTACTTACTACTACCTTTGATTGACGAAGTCAGTGGTCCACTTCCGGTCGATGTAGTTGATGTTTGAGTTTTTAGAAACAAATAAACACTTATAGATGTGGTTAATTATAGGTGTTTATTATAGTTAAGCATTAGTTAATTAACAAAAGTTAATTGTAAAATTTAGAAAATTTGAAGACAGAGTGTAAGGTCTGCCTGAGATTAGAGTAGTACGCACGTCGTTGGTCTGTCGCAAGGTGAGCCCAAACGTTTGTATATTTATTTTTTAATATTTTATTATTTTTAACTTAAAAATTTGTCTTATAATTGACAGGTCAGTCATTTTTGTTTTAGGTTAATGGCTTATAATAAAAATAAAAATAATACAATTTTATATCCTATAACATTTCTAAATATAATAAATAATATTAATGTACGTAAATGCATAGTGTTGCTTAGAGGTAATAATGTACAAATTAATGGATTTAGAGATAAAATCTAAATTTGATTTTTTTAAACATGTTTTATACTATCTATAGGAAATATAGAAAAAAATAATTAGAGATCTATAAAAAAAAATATCATGCATTGTATGGCTAACCATCAAAACTTATGGGTGAGTACTTATGCGCTTAGATTGTCGTACTCATTTTATATTAAATCTCTACTACTCGCATATTTAGATATTCACTCGTATAACTACTACTGTAGATATATAGATATATATATAATAAATAAATAATCCTACAGGATTAAACATAAATATATATATATTATATATAATAATCCATTGTATATACGCGAGACGATAGGGGGTGGAAACAACGCGTCGACGGTATCGGCGGCATAACGTTGATATGTATAATATAATTAAAAGTCGCTTATCATATGATATGCTAATATAGCTTGATAACAGAAATAATGCTAATGTAACACGATACATGCACGCATAAAAAAAACTAGTGGCAGCGGTGGTTTCCACTAAACCCCTCGCCGCTTGCGACTTGCACCGACTTTTCGTCAAAGATTTATCATCGACTCTTGTGCCTAAATCTTGGTATTTCTCTCTGACTTAAGCATCCCTTTTTCAAACTCAAATTTTTTCAAAACGAATTCTAGCGTCAAGCTCATTGCCGCCAACGGCACGTAAATTAAGACGTATGGGCCCAAACAACTACATCTCGACCTAAATTTCAAGCATCTCTTTTCGTGGACTTCAGAATTCGCAAACGTAGCACGACCCATCATCGGAGCCGACTTCCATCATTACTACGGGTTGCTAATCAACATTCGTCGTAATCGTCTCATCGACTTCACCGCAAAAAGTTGAAAGTCAAAGCGATATCCACTGGATTCGTCTTGCGTCACAATTTTTAGCGTCACACGCCCGTCGAAATAGACGTCGCTTAAGCTCAACTATACTGAAGTCACTCGTGAGTCCCTAGTACCGAAAAAGTTCCACCACGATGTAGTGCACGAGCTGTTTACCACGGGACCACCGCTTTTCGCTCGATCAAAACGACTACCACCCGATTGTAATACATCTATACAAATCGGAAGTAAAGAATTCGAGTTTATACGAAAAATAAATATTTGCCGACCATCATCAAGTTCATTGTCCAGTCTACACATCCTAGTTGCTAAAAACGATGATTCACTTCGATCATGCGGAGACTACCGTAAACTTAACGCCATCACTATTTCTGATCGATACCCACTACCTCACATTCACGATTTAACCGTGAGCCTTGCCGACAACACTGTCTTCAGGAAACGCGTTTATCATCAAATCTCGATCACGCACGAAGATTTACACAAAACTGTGATTACGACACCATTCAGTCGTTTCGAGTTTCCCATGATGTGTTTTGGTTTACGCAACGTCACGCAAACATTCTAGCGGTTAATTAATGACATTCTACGCCACCTGGATTTCGTTTTCGCGTACATCGACGACGTCTTGCTTGCCTCTCGCGACGAAGTCGAACACGAAAAGCAATTCTGCGCAGTACTCGAACGTTTCCAAAAATTCGGTATCGCGATAAATCCGGACAAATGTATTTTCGCGAACGACACCATGTCGTTTCTCGGCCACGGCATTGACAAAAACGCATGCCGATCGAATGCCGAACGGGTTATCGCCATTCGCTAGTGGCCGTTACCGACGAGCAAAATACAACTACAAAGTTTTCTCGGTCGTTGAACTTCTATCATCGGTTCATCCCGAACGCTGCCGGAAAACAAGCGCCGCTTTTCGACCGGATACCGAAGATTAAAGAACGGGATGGCCCGCTCCTATGGTCGGTAAGATAAAGGACCAAGTGACGGATTATAGTCTAGTGTAAAAAGCCACAAAAAGCGAATCCATCACATTATATAGAGTATGTGCGAGCTTTTTGAATTAACATGTTAATATTGTAGAAATGCTCCAGATACTTTGATCACTTTTGGCGCAATAGAAATGGTATTAACTTAAAAATATCCGAAGGTTATGATGGATTGAGCGTTTGCATATCTTATACCTGATACAAAGGACGAATTTTGTTCATCACTGAAAGGGGTTTATATGATATATATATATATATATATATATATATAATACTATACAAGATTTACAGAACCAAAACCCGAATATGATCAAAAAATCATTTCTGAATGTATAAGGAATACTCGTTTGGCTATTGAAAAAAGATACATCAGTCCATATTTTGGATAATATCCAACACAAATAGATTTAAAAGGGCACGATCAGGGGGGTGTAACTCCATAGGACAGATTTGATACAACGTTTAAGACAAGCAGCATACCAATGTAATAAAAATTCCCAATATTCTTTAAATATGGCTACACTGATATTTCAACTGTCAATTTGTAATTTTTATAGAACAACAGCAGCTGGCATTTTTCTATCAGCATAAACCGCATAAACCGATTTCCAGTTCTTTTTAGAAGATTACAAAAGAAATTAAATTATTTAAAATAGCTTTATAATATTATTAATTGATAATATATAGGATGCAAATGGTTACATAGATATACGTATCTTATAATTATTTATATTGTATAGTTGTGTTATGTTTAATATCATTACATACAATATAATTAGATACATTTAATTATTTAACATTATTATTTGTGGATATATCATAAATAATCAGTTGCCTATATCGAGGATACGCTATATGGTAGGTATTTTTCTTATATAAATTAACATTTACGTTATTCCGATGCCTCAAAGTATTCAATGCGCTGATATTTGGAACACAATCTCTTGAAAATACGCTGTATTTTAGAACAGGTTTTATCATTTCAATGACAATACGTATCGACAGCGTTACATGACCGAAGGCCCTATTATATATGTTTATATTTCTTGATTAATGCAAGCATTTTCGAATCACTGATTACAGCGATTAAAGTATAATGTCTCTTATCGAAATTTGTCAACATCCAAGATCACTCATTTACTTTACACAGAAACATAGTCGGTGACACTACCCTTATACATAAATACATTTCAAATCAGTTGATAATGACGCAGAACTTATTAATACAACAAGATTAGAACAAGGATCTCTATTGTTTCGTATAGAATGGTTTATTTTACCCAAATATCCAAAATCTACATTATATAAATACTTTGGGAGGGGGGCCGTCGTTTGCTTACATTTACTGTATTGGGAGAGGGTGTTAGTACCATACTGACGTCAGTACTAATAAAAAACAATCAATTATGTACGTAATTATAAAATTATTTTTATAAAAATATATAAGAAAATTATTTTTTTATTTCATCATTATTAATTCATATAAAATTCAGAAATATTATTATTTATTACTTAATATAGGGAGTCGTTGGACATATGCTAATGCAATAAATTAGAGGGATCTGATATTTGCGGACAATTGGTGACAAGGGAAAGGAGGGAGTCTATAATTGCTAAAAATTTGCTGATGTAATACTTGAACAACCCCTACTTATAAATGTAAGTACTCATATAACAAAAATGAATATGTAGGTATTAAAAGTTTTCCGATGGATTCCAACTACATATAAATGAAAACATATGCATTATATTATGATTTTAATGTCATTTGTCAATTAATTATTTATTTATTATTTTGATTATTTATTAATTACGTGGATTCAATGTGTATTATTTTAATATTATTATATTATGTGTATATTAACCAAACAATAAAATAAACTGTTAATATACAGTTGATTTACCGCTTATAATCGCTGAGTCCACTGTAGTGCACAATAGGTAGGTACCTATACATAAATTTATGCTACCTATATATACAATATACACATATTTCTAAATTAGTTATGATTTATGAAAATGTTCAAAGTACATAAATCTTTATTTACCCAATTCCATATTAATTTTAATACAATTATCTTTGGATTGGAACATGAATTGATAAACGAAACATATTTAAATAAATTTATAATAATTATAATTACAATAATTGTACGGACAGTTTATACGTAGGTATATTATGCTTTACAACTACTAATTAAAACGGTGACAGATTAGGTTACCTACAAGATTTTGCAGTGTAATAGTCCATAGTCCATAGTGTGACATGACCCCTTTTGTCCTCCCCCCCAATGGTCAGCTATGGTGAGTGATCACTGATTACATAGTAAATTTCAGAGACAACAACAAGTTAATTAAATATAAATTAAAAATTATAAATATAAATATATATAAATAACTAAATATAATTTAAGAACGGTATTATTTGTTATATTTTGTTAAAACCAAAACCGAAACCTGAAAGATAAATATCAACATAAACCAAATCGAAAACCCATTGAATATGACTCACATATAGATCTAATTATAATTCACATTGCCGCCTGCAGTTATAGTAATAAATTTACCAATTTGTCAATTTTTTGAAATAAGTATTATTTGGAGATTGCATAAAATTAAAAATTTTTAATTTCTATGTTTATTTTACACAAAAATATTACCTATCTATAATATAACCTATATTATATACCTAATTTTAATGTAAAAATATATTAAATATATGTATTATAATACGCATCAAAATTAGTGTTTTTCATCCTGATTAAAAATATAAAATAAGAATTTGAATTTTATCAACTTTAGTTATTTTATTTTAACTTTATCCCATGCTATTTTTTTATTTTTAAAACCTAACATATTAAGTACCTACTACCTTTACTACATGTAAAAGATAATATCTATTTTAATATTATCACGAGCACAGCGTTACAATTATTTAGATATTTTCAATCAGATATTATAAACACTTGTTTACCTCATAGGTACCTATTTAAAAATATTAAACCTTCTACAGTAGGTAGAAAACTAGTGAGATAATATTATTAATATTGTGTAAAAATTTATTAAAAATTTATTTTCTTATTAATCACTTACAGTTTTGATGAGTCCTCGGTGTAGGTAGGTCCCCTATACCTATCGCATCTTCCTGAATCTTGATATCATTATGTATAGGTAGGTCTGTTGTGTACATTCTTCCAACACGGATCAACGACTAAAATTGTTTTGAGATAAAAAGCGTAAGATTATTGTAGAACCAACACAGTTAACACATGAGCACGTATGTTAGAATGTTAACCTATTATTTTTATTATTCTATTACCTGTGGGTGGAGTACGGACGACGGCGAGCTCCTCGGTGAACGAAATGACGGCGGCGAAACTACGAGACCACACCGCACTGAAGGGGCACAAACGACCGACGCGCTGCTCCACGACCGGTTGGTTCTACTCGCAGATTTTCGTACAAAATACAAATTAGTAGTAGGGTAGGTAACCTGTGGGTCTATTGCAGGTAAAGAGATAAAGTTATACGTAGGTAACTACGGGAATATATATCAATAGGGACTGCTGTTATATCGTGAACGCAGTACATAATATAATATAATATTATAACAATTTAAACTAGATACCTCCTACCTATATTCTTTATTGAGTTTGTACACTATATTTTATATTATTTGATTTATCGTCAGATGTACAATATAATAAAAACATTGTAAACGTCAAAATGTTGTTTAGACGAATCGACCGGACGCCGGTCGAAACGATACGATATAAATAACATAATACATTGGCTATATGGTACGAGGGTACACCTACCCATGTGCGTATAGTAGGTTAGGTATAGCACGTGAACAAAACGACGGTATTACAATTGTTTACCTACGGAAATGCGTGGTAAAATGTTTTCCTACGGAGTTTCGCACGGTCGTCCAGTGAAATAATAATATTCATCACAAAACGTTATTGAATTTCCATTTCTAAAGATGAAATGTCGCCCTCGTGCGGACGGTGGATTTGTTAATCCGTCGTCCCTTCCGCATTCCGACACGATATATAACGGTACCTAACCCAGTGTAGTATTATTATTTCCAATTTGAAAGCAAATATAAATCATTGTGTTCAAACACGATCCCATAGAACAGTTCCATATAATGTAAAAAAAAAAAAAAAAATTAAAATTATATATATATATATATATAGGGAACCGTGACGACCTAATTTGCCCGATTATTTGTTATTCACATTGCATTTATAAAATATTTTGTACATTTAAAGAAACGGCTGAATTGGTCCCCGGGTCTAAACCGCAGTGGCCCGAATTGGTTCCCACGCACACATGCATAAGTAAATTACACAATAAATTGAGTTCCTCGAATTTCAACAAACTGTAGATACAGATATTTTTTTTACTCTTTTACTCTCTTTCCATTTGTATACATGCTTGATACTATAATCTGTGGATAATATCATTGAGTAATGAGCATCATAGCATGTACCGTTTATAATCAATGATAATATTAAGGTAAAGAGTAAAAATGTATCGTACACAATGATACATTGATTTTCAAAAATTATTTTTCACGAGATATATAGATTATATGTGATTTTTCTACAGTAAACGAGATTTTCGATGCTTAGCCCCCATATGGGGGTAAAATTAGACCCATATCCAAACGGGAACCAATTCGGCCACTCTCAAAGAAACTTGGAAAATTGCCGAAACTACCATCTAGAACCAATTTACTATCAAAAAAGCTCTTTACTCCAAAACTCCTACTCGACTATTTCTACACCAAACAAAATATACCTATCTATACCGGCTTTACCTATATAAGAACATAAAAAAAACACATCATATCTTAAAACAAATTCGTTCCTTCATTTTTTTTACGCTTGTTGCAAAGGACTTGAAAAATATCCCGTACCTATTCAAAATACATTTTTCTGTTTAGTTTTATTATTATCCTTTGGATTGTGGAGTGAATTTGAGTATTTATTTATTTGTATACCTATTAGGCAGTCATTAGGTATACACTTACAGACAATTTAGCATAAAAACAAAATATAAATAGGTACTATTGTATTTTTGCCCAAAATACATAATAATATATTCGTTTTATACCTATTCAAATTTAAAATATCAAAAATCTAGTAAAATGTGTGAAAGAATTATCCCTCACAAGTAGGTATCTAGCGCCTACCTACAATATTCACCATGTAAATATAAATCGATGACAATATATAATATAATATCGAGGAAAAATATTTACTTTTATTGTGAATGTTATCTAAAACAATTTATTTTAACCAAAATTTCTTAACCAGTTATTTAAGAACTAATGCCTTATAAATATCTTAAAATAATCTAAAAATAGAAACCACTATTTACTGTACAGTTTTTTTTTTTGATATAAGTATATTTGTATTGTATTACTGTTATAAAATTGAGAAAAATGTATGAACAGAAAAATATGTGAATGTAATGTTGAAAAAATAATTTGACCCCCGTTTTTATTCATGCTAAATGATGATATTTTTTCCATGTGATATAAAAAATATTCTAAAAATATCAAAATTAAATGCATATAAGGCTGAAAATGTCGAAAAATTCAAAATGAAAATGAAATATTCTAAATAAGTATTATTTACCAAAACAAAGGGAAAGCCATCCCCCCTCACCAACAGATTTTCTGTCTGTCAACTTCAGCGAGTTTTACCCCTAAAGAACTTGAAATATATAAAGTTTGGAAAGTTATTTTTTAATATAAATTGTTTTTTTCAATATTTTTGACCCCCTCCAGAAAATGTTAAAAATACACGATTGTTTATAACAATAGAACGCATCTTCTCACATCGGCAGACACAAACGTAGTAATATCGTATACCACGGCAGAAACGGATACAGAAGTCTTGAACGGAAGGGGCAATTTATAAGTTAAAATAAAAAAGGGGAAAAAAGGTCATCAACCTATTTTTTATGCCAATTTTTTTGTGAACTTCACAGTACCACGATCACGTATCGAAAGTGGTCAGCCGTAGGTACCTAAATACAGGAATTCAGTCAAGGCCGTCACTAGGGGGAGTATCTCCCCTCCCCAACACCGGAAAGAAAAATTTTAAAAACAAAAAGGTCAGTCTGCAAAAGGTAGAAAAATTCAAAAATTCAATGGCCATTTTTTATTTCTTGATCATTCACATTTTGAATAAAGTATTTTTTAGAATTTTAAGTCGGCAAACTATAAATTATTAGGATTTTATTCGTCAAAATAAAATAGAAAAAAAATTAATTCCTTTTTTTTTTGTTAAGAGAAATATTATATTATTTTTTCATATTTTCATCCCCTCCTCCCAAAAAAAAAAAAATTTATGAATAAAAAATCTTTCTTCGGAACGGCCCTCCACCACACTACTAATCTCTCAAGCTTCGGCGTATTACCACTAAAAAATTTACGATTACATCACTGTCTTTGTATAGATAATAATATAACCTATTCTACCGGAACAAAAGAAGGTCAATCCGTAGAAAAAAATATTTAAGGATATAATATTATGTATTATTTTAAATTGAAATTCAAAGACGTTTCGTATAAGTCAAAATAGTTGACTTTATTATATATTGTATATATTATAGTAGGTAATAGTAGTTTATTCAATTAATATCGTACCTATATAGAAAATAATTTTAAGTCAAATATTTTGTGGAGTTTTTCCGTGGCTAATATAAACAAAATACAATAACGGATATTTTAAAATAATTAATAAAAAGTGAATTCAAACCTTACTTAGAATTATTTATAATGTGAACACTAGATAGAAATTTTTAACATTGTTCGCTATAACCTAGAAAGTGGTTCTTAAAAATTGGATTGTATATACGTAGGTATTGTAAGAAAATATTAATATTTTAATATTTTCGCTAAATAATTACTAACAAACGATTTAATATTTTACCGAACGAATTAAGTACCTACTTAATGCCATTGATTAAATGTAATAAACATTAATGAAAATATTATATATAATATAATATGTCCAATATCAATGATAATACGTGCCTACACAGTACACATATATCTACCAATTTTATCATTTTGACATTTATTTAGTCGTGCAATCGGCTCTTTACTAAATCATATTACCTATTCATTATTTTTACTATTCTCATATCAGAGTATATCGTAAATTTTTTGTATTTTTTCCTGAAATTTGTATTTTTTTTTTTCACAATGAATAATATAACAAATTCAAGTTCTGTAGTAATATAAACTAAAAAAATATTAAATAATACTACAGAATAAACCAAAATATACAAAAAATACCAGAATAAGACTACAAGTAGGTAGGTACATTTATTATTTAGATACTAGAACATAATTACATAATTTTTACTGAATGTAATTTATAATTTTTTTTCGTTTAATTTTCCTGGTTATATCATTCAAATACTATAAGTAAAAAGAAAATAATTCATTTTTACGTTAAATAAAAAAATTAAAAATGTTTTTTCGCATTTAGAAATATGTTAAATAAAAAGTATATAAAATTTGCTTGATCACAATTCTGACAGATCGTACGTCGGTAACTAGGTATATGTTATAAATCTACACGTCGGTACTTAAAGATTAATATTGTGCATATAAATATGCATTTTAAATTTTAATATAGGTATTTTTAAAGATTTAAATTAATTTTCTACTTATTTTATGTACTTAATGTATTAATTTATACGTTCTTATTTTTATATCTATTTTTACAATGCAAATTATATTTTTCAAAAACTTAAATTTGTCGTCTTTCTGTAATATAGTTTACAAACGCATATCTCAATATACAATAACAAACATAGGTAGGTACATTATATTCTACGTCTGCCAAGCGTCCTGAGATGGCTCATTGTTATTCTTTACATTTTTATTATACCTATGTTGGTCAACACTGATCACCATTTTTTGATTTAATTTTAAAATTACAGACATCATGGGGTATATTAGGTATATGATTGCCTATGCCCTATGGTACCTTTTTCAACTTTACGATTGCATTAGTTTTACCTGGCTAAATTTAGAGCAACGTTACCGTTGTTCACAGGTTACATATGCGTATGGTATGATTGCGAATGGTACGATACGATTCGGATATATAATCGATACACAATGATTTAGATTTGGTAAATCTATGATCTATTAAAATCTAGATTAGTAAATCGTAATTTATTTTTCACAATGATTTTACACCGATTTAATGAAAATTGGGATAATTTACTCGAAGATTCATTCGGCTATACATATAAACCCGGGGCCAAGTCACATTCGAGTTTTAAGTCATCAAAATTACTGATTTTAGATTCTGAGCGAAATATTGTTTTGTAATGAAATAAAATAATTTTGGTTAACGAGCTTTTTTGATAGGAAATTTACAAGTATTGGTACCTACTAAAGAGGTTATTTTTCGATTTTCCTGGTATAGTTTTCTTAAGCGTAAAGGAAAACTATACATCTTATTACAGAAATATTATATAAATACAGCGAAAATAACAAATTATTATCAAGTATGACGTAATGTTATGTTTACCTATTTATTTTAATAATATTACACAAAACTTCGCTCAGGATCGTATTTGCTTTAAAATTCTAAATAATAATAATAAATATCGAAGAGACGACAACGGACCAACTTCCACTATTCGTATCTGGACGACTATTTTATTTTTAAATATATTTTTTTACTGTACTTTTTATTATAAATATACATATATACGATCTTATAAATATTTATATTGAAAAGTTTTAAATTACGGTTAGAATTAGAAATAGTTATTGATTACAAAATGCTTATTTCCCCAGATGTTACGTAAAACCAACGAATCTTGAAAAAAAAAAATGTCATCATACATATCTATATCACGTCCAGGTACGTGGCCACGGGAGGGACCTAAGGGGGCCGGACCCCTTAGAAAAATCAGTAGCCACGAGTTGGCCCGCTCAGTTTTTTTAAGAGAATGCTACACACTCATTTTAACAGTATTAAAATACGTTCACACTCTATAACTACAATTTCTATCTTAATAATCGCAGAGTCAAAATGCACACAAAATATGAAAAATGAGAATGCTATATATGTCGTAGCGTGGAGTTTTTTTAGATGAACAATTTTTTTTAGGTTTTTTTAATTTTAAAATTTTAAAATTTTTTACGATTTTCAATCATGGATCTTAAATTTTCAAAAAAATATATTATAAAAAAACTCTACGCTTAAACACATTAAATATTCTCATCTTTCGTATTTTGTAGAGAAAAGATGAAAAGGTATAGTTTTAGAGCATGAACGTGATTTTTAACTTAAATATCGTGATACAACAATATAAAATGATACTAACACATGACTATTTTTAAATTACTTTTATAATATAATTAAATATTTTTAAATTGTTGATTTATCATTTACCTTAAAATTTCAAAAATATCGCTTAACATAACTCCTTAAAAATATAGTGTGAATCATCCCCTTTAAGACTTTAGAACCTATAGAAGTTATTTATTGTATGTACCTAATCTACACTTGCTTACATCGAAAGTAAACATAACAAATATATTATATAACTTATAAGTAATTTGTAATAATTAGTTAAATTAGTTGGTAGTAATAACTTATTACCAATATTTGACTTTTTTGATTCTGAGTGGTGTGAGATAGCTAGTGGTTTTACAGTAATGTTTATTTCTTATTATTTTAATTTTTCAGGCATACTGGTTTGTACAGTATTTTGTATCAGATTCCGTAAAAATTCTAAATGGTCCTTTAATTGGTACACATTACATACTATAATATATACCTATTATACCTATAATACCTATTATACATATATACCTAGCAAGCAGCCCGTTTTTTTTCTTCATAATGTAACATAAATATAGGAATGATCAGAAATGTTAGTTTATATACTTGAAAATGTATCGTCAAAGTCTATAATAAATTTTTAAAAAACTGGGGAGGATTTTTAAAGGTTGTCGATTAGACAAATATGAAAAAACCTTGGATATTTTGATTATTTTTGATAAAAGCACACGAAAAATATTTTTAAAATAAATGTAAAATTAATTTAAGAATTTATTTCGCACATATTCATTATATACAAATCGAGAATAAGTTTTTGGTTCAGTAATAGTAATACACCCTTGTGCACACCTATTAACCAATCGTTACATAAACGTATAAGGAAAAACTAACCAAGGAAGGCAATAGAACAATTAGTAATCTCCTCGTACTTCCGAAAAGTAGGGAGTTTAAAAATTTTTTATTTTCCCTGACTATTTATTTTATTATTATAATATAATATATATACTTATTACATATTTTTCATAAATATTTTAAAATGTTTTTATTAGAAAAAATTGCTTCTAAATTTAACATAATATCTACCGGTGTCCTACGAAGTATCTCGAGTGAACTGTTTCCATCCCCTACTGACTAAATTGTTTTATTGCTTCGTAGAATAAATCCTGGTTACGTGCCTGATCACTTCGCTACCTGCTGAGAATCCAAAGGTTTTCTCAGAAAATTAAATTGTTTTAATTACTCTTTTTTTACATAGAACGATTTATTTTTATTTTTCCTGCCTTTGTTGAGCTTGGAATTTATTTAAGAATTTTATTTAGATTAAGTCATTTAGATGCGACTATAGAAATAATTTAATTTTCAACATACCTACCTATACCTACTGTAAAAACTACCAAGTACGATGAATTTATCGTTCTATTTACATATAACGATTAGTTTTCAAAAATTAAAATTGAATGATCAAATGATTAAATTAGCAAGTTCATTTTTCACATAACGTAAATTTGAACGTTCTTTAGGGAAAAAAAAATTAACGTGACCGCGAACATGGTTCATTTTTTGGTGAACAATTTTTAACGTTCGATAATTATAAATTGAGATATAGAATATCGAAAAGTTCTAAGTCATACAAAATTAATGATCCTGAAAATAATCATTTTTTTTTATTTTAGATAGAACATTCTTCTTTCCAAGGTGATGACCACCAGAGTGAGTGTACCTGACCTGTTTTGAACTATAAACTCTGAACAGTAGGTATTCGTAAAACAATCCCACCCGAAATGCATTTATAAAACTGAGATTACCTATTTCACTTGTTTATAATTAAAAAACCAAGTATATAATAAAACATTTTTACATAAATTAAAGAAATATTTTAAATGATAAATTTATATTTTAAAGAAAAAAGTAGGAGTTTTTTAATTAAAAATAAAATATTGATTTCAGGACTTTTTACGATGTACAAACATGTATTTTTGAAAAATCGGATATCAAGAATGTTTTCTTTTGATAATTCAAAAATTGAAGAACCATATACCTATATAGACACTATAATAGAAAACAAATTATGATATAATATATGATACACATAATAAACGTATAATTTGAAAAAAATTAATTAGGTACCTACCTACAGTGTAGGTACACTTATGTTTGGCGAATTTAATTTTAAATACTCAATTTTTGTGTTTTTGGACTCCTTGCCCAAAATATGTAGGTAGGTATATGTACCTACTATATAAAAACACATTAAAAAATACGATTTTATAAAGCACATATAATAGTACAATTAATTTGTTCCACATATACCTACCTGATCAGGAAGAGTGGACATTCTACCTAGTTAGAAAGTTAAAAAGTTGATTTATTGTTAACTTTTTAACTCGGCTATTTAATTTTGTGTGCTGTAAACATCATATCTAGTCAAAAAAATCCGGTGCGTAACTTAATATTTAGTTCAGTTTTGTTTAATAAAAATAAAACAATAATAGGAACAAATTTTTAAAAATACATTGAAAATTTAACCTTTACCTTTAGGTAAATTGATTTAAATTTAAAATTAAATTAACTCAAATTACTCTAATTTGGTATTAATTTTTGTCTGTAATTAACTCTTACTACTAATAATATTAATTATTTAATATACCTACAATATGAGTAAAAAATTTAACTTTTTTATTAATTAAAGTTAACTTATATCAGGTCTTAATGTTTAACTTTAACTAGTTAAGTCATTAATTAATTTACGTTTAGCTTTTAACTATTAAAAAAAAAAAAAAATAGTATTTAAATATATATTTACAATAGTGCGATACGTACATCAGAAATATATTCATACCACAGACTTTATTTTTCTTCTGTTAATTACTCTAAAACTAACTGCAATTAATACATTTTTGCAGTAATAAAATTTTTTTAAAAAATTAGGTAATATTTAAAAATGGTTGTTTTCGCGACTTTCAATGATAATTATGTTCAAATAATTATTATTCGTATAGAGAATTCATGATTTATATTAATTCATATTTAAATTAAAAATGATATTTATATTTGATACTATCGGCAACTATTATAGTTTTTAAATAAAATAATATGGAATTATTATAAAGTTGAATCACACTTTACAATAGGAGAATAGATAGGAAATAATTATTGATTTTAACCAACTAACAACCAAGTACGTTGGTATTATCAATTATGTTTATCTATACAATATTATTGCCATGCAGGTAAATCAGAGAAATTGAGTAGGTATTCAAATGCAATTGAAGCACAAAGCGAACGACGACTGTACTTACGAAAACTGTGTCGAAGACCGGAGGTCCAATAGCCGAAGACCATTTAGTTACAATAATATTATATTCTTTCAATATTGGTATTTTCGACTGATAATAATGAATTAATACATTTTAGTCGTATACCTATATATATTATAGTTTGACGCATTGACAAAACCGACAATTTATATAGGTACCGATTATACGAAAATACTCAAATATTAGTGTTTTTCGGAAGAATGGAAATAACAGTTAAATAATATTGAAATTATTTAAATATTCGAATGAAAAGATATATTACTATTTTAATTTCGCAACTCTGAATTTTAAAATTTTAAATATTTTTAAATGTATTAGAATTTTTAGTGGTGGGGGTGGAAAGTGGAAATAAATATTTTTTTTTCTGACTATGATTGAACATTTTATCTATTAATCCGGTAGTGGTTCAACTCAAGGCCTTCAATGATTCTTTTTTATGTTTTCCAAAATAATACTATGCGGAAAATTATTAGGTAGGTGTATACATTATATATTGTATTTTGAACAAAATAAATAATAATAAACCATTAGTATTGGCACTACGCGATATTTTATTGAATCACTTTAAAAATATCCCATAAGTGTAAAATATTTATTAACCATCGTAAACAAACATTTTGTACAATAGGTATATTTAATTAAACTCCTAAGTTCTAACGCTAACAATATAAACGTAAATAGATATTATATAGTCTAATATAACAATATTAAATAAATCTATTTTATTTATCTATATCGCGAATAAATAAAATACGAAATCTGAATGTTTTTTTTTTAAACAAAAACATATATACCAACCTAAATAATATATTAATAGGTTAGGAGATAGTTTTCCCAACAATTCATTTTCCCAGTACCTTTTTATCCAATAATAATTTTTCCCAATACCATTTTTCCAAACATATCAATAAACATAATTTCCAAACACATTTCGCTTATTTGTTGAGTAAAATTTGACTATATATTTTTAATATCAAAATGTCATTTGTGAGCCAACGTAATGCGTAATTTTAATAATATAGGTAGATACATAACTATCAAATTGTAGTTGATTTAACTTTAAATAGGTTTATTTCAACAATATATTATATTCCGTGTACAATTAAATTGAATAGGAACAAATCTCATAAGAAATAGGTTTTTTGGGGAAAATTTAATTGCAAATATATTTTGAGGGAAAAATTGGATCGAGATTTTTTTTCTGGGAGAAAATACGAAACAGGGCGTTTCAGTGTATAGGTATCCATTTATGATACCTTTATACTATATGTTTATATATTTTTTAATCTTCTTATATTTCATTATTAAATTCTTAGTTTTAATATGTTTATGAAATTCAAATATTAATGGTTTTTAATTTTAATATAGCAACTTATTATATTATATATAATACAATGCGTTCATGATTTGTTTAAATGCAATGTATCTGGTAGGTATCTATGTATAATTTGACCAATGTAGATATATTATCGATACTTTTATCGAGTACGTATGTCGTATATTATTAATTATGTTATATAATCATATTAAAAATCATTAAAATATTTGAATATAACTTTAATTTCTCTAATATATATTTTTTTTCATAAAATAGATATTGAAAAATATTTGATACAAAATTTAAATGCCATTATTATTATTATTATTATTATTATTATTAATTAATCAGAAATTGATACCTCGTCTCGTAAAAAAGTGATAAAATTATTAAATCTTGAGAAAAAAGCTTTCACCGTTTTTCGTAATTTTTAGGTAGTTTTTTTCATTAAGTATTTTGGAAATTAAATAATTATCTATGTAAAGTATTAAATAAAATAGTAAAATATAGCAATAACGCCAAAATGTACTTCATGGCAAAATGGTATACACCGAAATGTTCTAGACCGGGAAAAACTAGATTGAGAAAAATGAATTGGCAAATCTATCATTCAATCATATTATTTAAATATATATTAATACTGAATGTTCATATAGTATTAAATATTTTACTACTTAAAACGTAATCATTTAAAAAAAAGCACGTTCTACGAATAATTATTATGATATTTATTCAATATTATAGTACGCATACAGAAAGCCATGAAGTATTGAATAATAATTGTTTATTTTTCAGTATTTTAAGTAGGTACCTACTATCTATAGGTAAAGGTATAAAATATTAATTTATTGTAAAATGTACTTTACTTTATCTACTATAGATAATCATTGGGTACATATTTTATAAATGTATACAATAAAATTAAATAAATTACAATTTCGTTTTCATAATAATAAAAATCCAATAGTAATACCGTAAACTTGACTATTAATTTTCCATCGCGATAAAGTATAAAATAGTAAAATGGTAAATGGAAACCAACCTTAAGGCGAAATTAAAAATTTTAAAAGTAAAAAGTTGTTTAAAAGTTGATATGTTAATAAATTCAAATCAGTTTTTCAAATCGAAATCAGATTATATGATAAATCGTTACGATGAACAAAACATGGACACTTTTTAGTAAAATTAGAAAATAGAAGAAATTATCATATTTTATACTAACATTATTGTACAGTGTACACTAATATTTACACACGTACACACACTTACAATAATTTCGAAAGATTCATTTTCAATTTACCGAGTCCCAGTTCTCCGATAAGAAAATCTGATTTAAATCATTAAAAAAAATTTGTAATTCGCTGATAACGAAATACCAATTTTTTACATGTATTATATCATTATGCATTTTATACTTATTGTAGTATTAATACAATAATACCTATTAAATACTCAATTATTCAGTACAGATTCTTTTAATTTAAATTCAGTTAATTTTTTTTAACATCATTTCTCATAAAATATATATATATATATATCAGTTGGACAATTCAAAATATCAAAAATAGAATATTCTGCATTTAATCCTACTCTATATGATATGATAAAATTATATTATCAATAAATTCCATTTTTTAAGGAAGTTATATTAGATAAAAAGGTAGAGTATCAGTTTTTAACTTTTATCAAACATATAATCTAAAATTATTATTTAATTATAAAAAATTGTTCGAATTCATGCCAGAAGAAATTCAGGACATAATATTAAAAAAACACTACAGTTTAAGAAATGGCAGAAAACCAGGGAGAGATGATTGAGTAGAGTATAAAAACGTATGTAAAGCAGTAAAAAGTCCTGTAAGTAAAGCTAAATAAGAGAAATATGACGAGTTGTATGGTGATTAAGAACAAAAAAGAAGGAAAATGTATAAACTAGCGACAAACCTCTGTGAATAAGTCCAAAGGCCAGTTGCAATTGAACAATGAGGAAAAAAATATCAATAACAAATTTATTGTTCATATTTTAGTTAAATTGTTTTGTTAATATACACGTATTTATTTATATAGACGTTCAAAAGCCTTTATTCATAAAGTTCTCCTCTCCTAACATGTGTCGAGTCTTTCATAAGCAAAAGGTCCCAGTGAGTCAAAGTCTTTGGAATTAAATCTAATATTTTTCTTCTTTGAAAGTGCCATAAAGGACATCTACCTATCTACCATTTCTATTTCTTTTTCTTTTATATACAGGGCCCTGTATCTTTATTTATCATTTACACTTTTTCTGCTTTACTAAGATATAAATATGTATGTCAGAGCTAGGTCACTAGACAATTGCATAATTCTTCAAGATGACATTAACAGATTTGTTGATTGGGGTAGATATTGAATATAGCCAAATATGAGTCAATGATTTTCAGTATATACCCATTAAATTATATTGGTGGTACCTAACATTCTTCTCATTACTAATAAACGATAATAGTATTAACTATTAAGGTTTTTGGGTTTACATGTGTTTCTTCTCTATGCATTCATACTTATATTTATCTCATTGCCCATAAGACTTTAAAATTATTGGGTTTCATTAAATTAATTTTTGTGAATTAATACCATAGATTAACTTTCTTACTCCTTGAAGTACTTTTATTGTGCACTTGTTGAGGCTATATTTCAATATGGCTGGTTTGTCTGGAATACATAAACGTATTGTGAGTATGTAAATAGAGCGTGTGTAGTAAAGGTTTTTGAAATTTGTAAGCTTGAAGTTAGCCCAACCTAACCCTCATGATTATAACCCTATTCCGTAGCTGACCATCTACTCTAAAGTAATATTTCCTTCCTTATTAGGTTCATTTCTGGTATTATTTACTCTCCCTCTTTCCTGGCTTAATTAACTTCTAGATACTTGTTCACTCCAATATAAATACATTTCCTTTCTATATTTGGTTCTTATCCACTAATTATTTGCGTAATGAGCCTATTATTTGCTACCTACATGAAAATTAATAATTCTAACCTATCATTTGTATATCTATTATTAGTAAGTATTTTTATCTTTTCATAATTCAAATGTATTTTTATTGAACTACTATAATTTGTAAAATGACGTAATCTTAAGTTCCTTTGTTATAACTATTAATAATAAAAAAATAATTATTATTTTAGGTTCATTATTTGAGTCTAATTCACAAATTTGGGTATAGTGACAATTAGTTTGTTATCATCTGCTATTGCAAAATTGAAGAATAATGCAGTTGATTAAGACAGTCAAAAGATTGGTTAAACAAAAATTTGAGTCAATAAGTGCAATATGTTTTTTAAAAATTTAGTTTTTTATGAAAAATATCAGTTGGAAAAATAATATTAATTATACTAGTAACTTACGCTCGCAACTAGCAATTGAGTCTTAGAGAAACTAAATTCTTAAATTAAACTAAAAGATCAAAAAGTAAATAATTTTTACATTGTATAATATATATATATATATTTTTTATTTGAGAAAGATATAAAGCCCAGATATTTTTACTTTAAAATTTTAATGTTTTAACTGATTGATTTTAATTTATTACACTTCTAAATACCTAATAAATTAAATTTATTAGAAAAGTGACCAATGTGTATCTTTTTAAGTACATTTCATGAAATGTTTTTTTTTTTGTAATATTAGTTAAGGTTTTTGCATGCATAATGTGTTAAAATTGTTTTTCTAATAATAGAGATTTGAAATATTAAGAACTTGTGTCTAAGAACCTATAAAATTGATTCTTAACTATATCAATAAGATTTAAAAACATCATTATGAAGGACAATATATTATGGTTAGATATTAGGTAATGAGAAATTTTTTTTTATGACACACCTTGCTATATACATATCACACATTTTTTCCTATTGCTGTCCTTTAACAACAACAAACTTAATATGATTTATTTACTCTTCTCCAATAATATATTGAAGGACTAGGATAGTAATGTTTTCCATGACGTATAGTTATTAAATTGTAATTTAACTGTAGATAGTTGACCGCAACAACAAGTATGTATATATATATGTACCTATTTAAATTATTTTTGCCGTTTTTAACACATTATAAATTAAAAATTGAATAGTATTTTTTATTAAATTAAGTAGGTATATGTACTACCTACTTTAAATACATGTTTAACAAAATAATTAATAAAATTTTTATATTTTAAACCTATAAGTAAAATAAACAATAGTTTAAATATTATTTTTTTTATAAACACTTAAAAATAGTAGGTATTCTAATAGGTACCTAAAATAGTGTTTCGCATTATATCTCACTTCATACCCTTTTTAGTTTTATTCTTCTTTAACTTTAACATTCCTGTATATTTTAATTCTCTTTAAACATTAGTAGGTACTATAGGTATACTTGTCTATGGGTACCATTCAGAGTAAACGAATATTCCCATTGGAGAAAAAGTTTTAGATAATAAATAAGAGTTGTGTATTGTGTAAATAATATGTAATAGCCTAATAATAATAATAGTATGAAATAGTTATGTTGTATATATGAAATATGGGTCTATCCAACTGACAACGATAGACAAAATAAATAAAACATTAAATAACATTAACCTGCAACTCCGTGTTGGAATGTGTCAAGTCAACATAACAAAATTTTTACTTTATACATATATTACTACATTTAATCTACAGTATGATAAAATATTATTTATTTATATTAATTAATATTTACTACATTCTACATTTTAAATTACAATTTAATATTTCAACAGGTATGTAGGTAGCTACCATATAACTTCTCCGTGTTTTTGGAGTTTTTCTTTCAATTAGTAATTTGTTGAAGAACTGTCAGTTATCCTACGCCTAAGCTCCTAAAAATTGTCTTACTTCTACTAGTACTCCCTCCGGTCCTATTGTTTTTTTTATTTTCTAACTAGACTACATTTCTGCTACTTTTATTAAATCCATCATACTTAAATTTCACTTAACTCGATATATTGCCACTCTCAGAAATTTTTCATTTAATAACTCTTTAAAATATTCTTTCCATCTCTATCACTTATTATTAGTGTTCTATGATATTTGTTAATTCTCTCCTATCCTCATATTTTATACACCATGCATTTCTAAAATCTATAGATTGTTTTTCTCTTCACTTAGCCAATTTTATTAGAACATTATTTTCCCCTTTTTTTCTTCCCGATCTCATACAACTCATCACATTTCTTTAATTTATTATACTCTCAGCACTTTTTACGGCTTTACATAAACCTTTATACTCTACCCAATAATCTTTCCCTGGTTTTCTATTATTTCTTAAACGGTGTTTTTTCTTTGATATTATCTCTTGCTTTTCTTCTTCCTATTACCATGTTTGCTTATTCTCTTGCATACCAATGATTTCCAAGATTTCCAATACCATCCTTACCACACACTTCATTTATCCCTTCCACGTTCAAATTTCTTTCAGTTTTTTGTAAATAATTTTTTTATTCTCACCAGTTAATTTCCACTATCTATCCTCGGTTTTATAGATAAGTGTAAGAAGTGAAATATTTTTTAGGAAAAGTTAGTTTGGGCTTATGCCTGGGATGTCATCAATGGAGCCGGACAGTTAGTGGAGAAGTACAGAGAAAAGAAGAATAAGTTGTATATGATATTTGTTGATCTAAAAAATATATTAAAGATTCCTAGAGAGATCTTAAAATGAACATTAATGAAGAAAGAGTGACCAAAGGATTAGGTGAATATAATCGAGGACATATATGAAGAGGCAAGTACAAAAGTATAAAGTTGGCTTTGAGCCCTTATTTGTTTTCCCTAGTAATGGTTGTAATAACAAAGGATATACAGCGTGAGATATCATGGTGCATGCTGTTTAAAGATGATATAGGGTTGGTTGGAGAGTATCTTGACGAAAAGAATAGTATAAAATATTAAATTTAATATAAAAATGTATTTAAATTTATTACTCATTTTTCTTGAAATTAAATGATAATTGCCTTTACAAAAGGCCTTAAAATCGGACGTGACACTTGAATTTTAAGGGGTTTATGCATAGGAATTTGTGCAAAATATGTTTAAAACAATTTAATTGAACAATCAAAATACGTTTAATAATTATAAAATAAATTTTTATTGTAAATCATCAGTATTTTATAATCTGTATGTTGCCATAACATGGCAACATTTTCATATAAAGGTGTTATATGTATATAGGTAGGCAATTTATTTTATTATAATATTATAAGGATAGAAAGAAGTAGTATAAACTCAGAAACAGAATGAATACGTTCGAATAAATCATTTCAACTATGATTTCAACTTTAGATAAGTGTTGGGTTTATTTTTCTCATTTTACCCCAAAAATGTTATAATAAATAACATATTAATATCGGTTAGAGAATTCAAATCCCCGCGATAATGTAATCGGAAAATTTTCTCGGAATTAATGAAAAAAATATAAATCATTTTCATTTTTACATTTTGGATAGGTAAAATACAGGGTTGTAAAAATACTTATAAAATGTATTTAAATACAATATTTTAAATACTTAATTAAAATTATTCGAATACATATTTTTTTAAATTTTCCAAATTATTATAATTATATATTATTATTATAAGTTTGACTAACACAATTACTAAATACTGAAAATTTACAATAATATGAATTAATATTAATAAATTAAAAATTGTACATCCTCTTATTTTTCCAAACTCTAACATGTTCAAGTTTGCACCTTCACATATTAGGGGAGTCGAAGATGGTTTTTGATAGCTACGACAAGCACAGCTACCAAATTATTGGGCGGGTTTGGTAACTATGGCCGGCTTACATTAGAGACCAGACGCCACCAACAAGAAAAATTTCGTTGGCTACCTCATTTCCTATACCCAGGTATACTTGGGAATTGAACCGGGAAACTCATGCGTCGAAATTTGCATTCTCTCGACCCCTTTAATAATATTCATTAATAATAATACAATTTTATTAATGAAGTCCATACTGCACTATCTTGGCTGATCCCAAATAGTTGGGAGAGAAGCGAAGGAGAAGAAGAAGAAGTCCATACTGCACTATCTAAACTAAACTAGTCAACATTTAAGATTCTTAAGAGAACGCTATACAAGCGATTTTTAGTAGGTACCTTAAAACTGCAAGCGCACTAAGATTGTAAATAATTTTGATCAGTGTAAATTGAGAACAAAATCCTCTATTATTATCAAAAAAAGAACATTTTTGAATGTAACTAGGTAAGAGCTTTTTTTTGGAAAAATTAATTTCCAAAAAAAAAAAAAAATAGTTACAATTGTTTAAATATGCTAAAAAATATTGTTTACTTATAAATAATATATTGCACGTCATATTTGGAATAATGAGAAAAGTTCCGAAGTGCCCTCAAAAATATTGTTTTCTTTAATTTTAATAATAGATAGGTTTTGTGGCCCTAAAATCAATCTGGCGTCATTTATTTGCAATCCAAGTGGACATATTTTTTTTAACAAATATTGTGATTAGACAACAATAAAAAAACGGCATTAGCACAGGAATATTTTAAAATATATTTAAATATTCATAAATAACTGGATTATAATTTTTCTTAAAAGTTCATAAAAATTGCCTACACAAAACCTCTAAAATTCGAGCGTGTAGCGTGGCCAACAAATTTAAGACAGACTATAACTGTTATCAGTAATATAACATTTATCATTTGTGGTCAAACTTTTATTTAGTGCAATATAATGGTAGATTTTTTAGCAATGGTTAGTAGTACTTCGTCGAATCCGAACTTTTATCACTCTTCAAAACGTTATCAATTTTACCTATAAGTTCGGACGACTGCCCCCAAATCTGTGCTAATGACTGGGGTTGGGAAAAATATATTTATTAAATCGATATATTATAATGAATCGATATTTTAATCGATTTTTCAACTCCGATTTTCACAACTGTTATATACGACAATGTAAGTTTTGACGTATACGGCAACACAAATTAATAAAACAAATCTTAATACAAAATACTACAGTCGGAAGGGTACCTATATGAATATAAAACATAAATATTATATTTCGCCTTTTCGGAGGTCTCTTGCGAGTATCTCCTTTCGAGCAAGACTGAACATACCTAATACCATGATAATTTTATGAACAATAATAATTATAAAAAATGTAATATTGGCTATTTATGGTGTTATGACATTTTTCGATTTGTTAGTATACACGTCAGTATGTGTATATTCATATACATATATATTCAGGGGCGTCATAACAGGGGGCACAACCTCCTTCCCCCCCCCCCCGAAATATTCAATGTTTAGAAAAATAGAATTAAAAAAAATATGTGATATTAGTTCAAAATGTTATTAATAACTATATTTTTAATATATTTTCAAGTTCGTACAAAATCACGTGTTTCAAAACAGTAATATAAATGTACTATTTGAACAATATTCCGGAAATTATTTTTATGTAGTAGGTAGTATAAAAACGCACCCGCAGGCGGTTGCCTAGACTTCATATGTTTGATATTTGAATTTTGTATTATGGGTTTTGTTTGTCATTTATTTTACCGTCGTCGTGTGATTGGACAATCGGTGGATTGCAGGCGGTAGTTATCAAGTAAGTGAAATATACAATTTTAAATCTACTCTTGGCGATTTATCGCAGGCGTCGTTATATATATTATTTTTATAATATATTGTTATATTTTATGACAGGTATATATTTTATTTAAAAATACATATGGTACCTATATTATAATAAATATTAATGTAATTACTAATTATATCAGATAAGTATACACTATGCACTTATTAATTTTGTAACTATATATATTTTATTTAGCATTATGGTTTTAAATACAAATCACAGTATATTAGTTATAAGTTATAACATAGGAATTATAGTTGAATAGACGCATAGTGTTTACGAAAGTGATATAATTTTAGAAAAAATGGTATAGTCTAGGTTTCTGTCATATGTCGTAATTTATATTATAATTAATTTTATTATATACCTACTATGTTGTAAGCATTAACATTTTTAATTATTATCATATATATATATACTATCATTATTATATATACTCGGAGCACGTACCTATATAGTCACATATGTCGTACTTCAAAAACGAATAAAATAAAATAATAAGGGGGAGAAAAGGTAAAAGGGTAAATTAATTTGATAAAAAAAGTAGAGTAATAGTTAGGGATGGGTAGTTGGGTTACGCGTTTGTGGGAAACGCGTAATACACGTTGTATACAGGTATACCTGTAGGTACGCGTGAAGCGGTAGGAACTACCTACGTTTGCGACGCAATGTATTTATCAAAGATGTATAGAGAGCACGAGATCATTTATTTGAATTTCTAAGTAGACCTTACCCTTGTATGTTTAGGGCGTATTATATCCGGGTAGTGGATTCGAAAAGTGATTTCCTGATCAGAAATGTATAATTATTAGGACGTGAACCCAAATAAATATAAACAACTACACGATATATATCGGGGTTTAGATAATTTGATCTTAATTGATTAATTTATTAGAATAACGATTTTATTTTATAGTATTTTTTTAAATAACGGTATGATGAGAAATAGATAAATTCTTTTGACTGACAACGACAGAATATATCGAGGTCTAATTTTTCTAGTTTTAATTAATTAAAGTAACAATTTTGTATTTTAATGTTTATTTAAATTACGATGCAAATAGAAACGAATAAATTCTTTTGACTGACAACGATAGAATATATCAAGGTCTAGTTTTTTGTTTTAATTTACTAAAATAACGATTATGTATTATAATAAAAAAAATCTGATATTATTCATGAGCTGTTTAATTCATCAGGTTCTCATAGGACATTAAAGTAACGCGATATAACGTACATAAAAATTAAGACTGTGAGAAATTTAAATATTATTGCAATCTATCTAATTGGTTATGACAGAGCGTACTTAAAAAGAAAATATTAACCAAAAAAAAAAAAATAAAAAATAGAATAATTTAATTACCTGTTCTTCGCGGCGACCGGTTGCAGGTGTCTTCTGATCGAGACACCGTTAATTTTTTTTTTATAAAGGACGCGCATCCTGCATTATTTCCCGGAATCGGTATATGGGGTAGGTATATTTCCTGTAGCCATTGTTATTGGACGTGTAAAGGCGCCAAGATTTCTTTTACACCCTCTGTATGTCTGAGCGGGATTGCCGCGTATGGAATTTGTTTTTTAGGACTTAATATTTGAACGGTGCCTGGGAATAACATCTATGTGTGAACATAGTTTTGCTTTTATGTTTGTGGTGACAATGGAATGCGTATTTGGAACGATATATTCTATAATATTGTTGTGCGCCAGTCGTTTGTCCTATTATATTAATTTCTTTTAGCGTCTTAATAATTTCATATTTTTTTTTTGAATGCCAAGTGGTCCCTTTGCTCAACTGTATCTTTGTACACCATCGTCTATTGACTTATTTGTAATACAAAAATACACATATTTCTTTAAACAATCTTCGAGATTTTACAAATATTAGAACTGTGTATGTAAATCATTGTAACAAATTGATATTTATTTTGTAAAAAGCATGCGGTATGTATGTGCACGATATCATTACACATACAACATCACGTCCATGAAGTTGGCCCATCGACTTTACGGAAACCGTTCAAAATATATGCCAAAATTTTGCGAGGAGTAATTTGCTAGAATTTGCGAGTTTATTCCCACAATTTGCTAGTCATTACTTTCCCCACTATTCAATGTTGGGACTACTTCAAGCACCCCATCCATCTTACACAAATCCATCGAAAATCATACCAAAATTTTTCCCTCAATTTGGAGTTCATTTCCAGAAGTTGCTAGTCGACCAAAGCTGAGATATGAGCTTTCAAAGTTCTGATCTTGCTCCAACGACTTTAAGCGAGAGAGACAAAAGTGGCACCACTGTTTTCCCCTCAATTTTCTAGAATTTGTAAGTTCATTTCCAGAAGTTGCTAGTCGCCCAAAGCTGAGATATGAGCTTTCAAAGTTCTGAACTTGGCCCACCGACTTAAAGTGAAAGAGATGAAAGTAGCATCAAAATTTTCCATAATTCGCTAGAATGTGCGAGTCCATTTCCAGAATTTGCTAGTAATCAATAATTGAGTTATGAGCTTTCAAAGTTCTATAGTAGGTACTATGGTACTATTGTAATTATATATATTTTTTTTAAGTTTAAGTGGGATGTTATGCTTGTTCTGTATTATAATATGAATTATTAAATCTATTAATTAACCAAAAATTAAATAAAGATATATCAAAATACAATAATACTCACTACAAAACGATATGATTAAATAAGGTATGTATTATACAATGAGCTATAGGTATAGTTGAAATTTTAGTGTATACTTTGAAGTTATACATACATTTGTTTTACTAATTTTATTATATAATTATAAGCGTCTAATGAAATTCTATACGGACTTTCTATCCCCCCCCCACTTCGTCATATAGGCTTTAAAACGTTTTTTACATTAAATTTGCTAGAATTTTATCGACAATGTTTTAAATTCGCGTAACCGCGGTTTCCGGTCAAAATAGTTTTTTAATTGTAATTCAACTTTACCACAGTCTGAGTAACAGTCTCAATCCTTCAGAGATATTTTACAATTATTAATTTGGTACAGTATCTATTGAAGTTTTATTTTTACACGTAATAAAATCCGAATATTTCAGTGTGCTCAAATTCATATTTTCTAGATCCCTGGATCGGTAAATAATTTAATCATTCATTGAAAATTAAAATGATAATTTATCAATTATATTTTACTAATATTTTATAATAATTTATAAATGTGTTCACTATAGGTACCTGAAATTGAAGTAAAATTAAAATATCTGTATAATATTTGGAAACTACTGTTTGGATAGGTGTTATTTATTCAAAAAGCGGTTTTCATAAGTGTTTTTTCTTGGGGTAGAGTCCGTATACATTATCAAATATATTAATATTAATAATAACATTAATATAATTATACATTGACTATAAACTGTTTTGTAGTTTATATAGTACTTAGTTCTAATTTTACAGCTTGAAATATTTGCGTCAAAATGGCTAGACCGGTTTTAATCGGATGTAGGCAGATTTACCGTAGAAATGACAATGTATGTATATAAATAAGTTCTAATTCGGTAGCTATACCACTACCCTAAACTATAATTACATAAAAAAAAACCCGCGTCATCGTAAATTTGGTTTCTATATACCTACTTTGCACATTTTAATATACATTTTACTAAATTACTATCATCGATTGGTCATTATGGTTATTTGCAATAATTTAAATTATTATTATTTCATTTGTATTGTGTTTAATTTATTTGGAACTTCTTGCAATGGCAAGAAATGTAAATATTATGTACATACACAAGTTAGCATTATAAATACCTATAGTAGTTTATTATACAATATTAAATATTTAATTATGCTGTAATATATTTTGGTACTATGATGCACTAACAAATTATTTACTGAAGTCTCAAATAAGTAAAATGACTTCGCCTGTAGTAGGTTCTTCAAAAAGAACATATAATTGCGTTGGGATAAAATTTAGGTAATTTGAAATTTGGAGAACTAAAGGTAAGTATAATGTATATAATATTTTTTTATTATATTAATTATATTAATAAACATTAAGCGTTAGATATATAATATTTCTGAAAGGCTTCTGAAAATTGAAAGGTGGTAAAATATGCAATTTAGTACCTATGTCCTTCATATTTTATAATTTTTTAATATAGATTTAATATTTCGAATAATTTAAACTAAATTACCATCTAGTATTATATAGTATTATTATATAGTATTATATACTATTGTACCTACCATGATTTTAAATCTAAAAGTGCGTGGTATAAGTTTTTTTTAACATTTTACAAATAAAAATCTAAAGTGGACAGATTTAAAATGCAATAATTTTTTCTTATTTTTTCTTTTTTAGGTCATTGTTTTTCAAATATAGTTGACATATCTGACCAACAAATATTGGTTCGGAAGAAGAAATATTGTAATACAATGATGACATTCAAGAAGAAGAAAATACATCTTGCCTAGATACATTATTAAAAGACATTGAATTTAAAATTTGTATTTATTCATCAACAGTAGGAGATCGCTTAAATGCATACTATGTACTAGAGTTCAAAACCTGTTTAATGAGGATTTGTAAAAAGTTTCCAATGTGAACAAACGTCATGGTACCATTCTTTAAGTCCCCTTATCTAACAACTAGTTCAGCTTTTGTAGAAGATGAATTTTCACAGCTAAAAAATTCAATTTTAAAACACGAATCTCGCCTTTTATCAGCAGATCGACTTATAGTAACGCATTTACGAAGTTTAGAAAATTATATGAAAATTGTAAGAAGTGATCAATTATTTCTAATCAAAACTGTAGATCATTTAGAAAAAATTAATCTTTGCTCTGTGACCTCTACTATATCTAATCATCCTGATATAGAAAAACCATACAATTTAAATGCTGTTGATCTTAATGATATTGATATGATAAGTAGTGTTGGAAATACAACATCTCCATCATCAACAAATTCATTAAGTGATAATTAAATTATCATTAAATGATACATTAAATACAGAAGAATGTTGGGGAGGTCTACAAAATATAAGAACTGGACCACTTCTAAACTCCCGTGAAAAAATTCAAACAAAAATAAATTCAACAAATTTGAATGAACAAATTATTTCACCGACAAATTTGGCAAGTACTCAAAAAAAAAAAGGACAAAATATTTAGTGCCATGTCCAGAAATTGATCAACTTCTAAATGAATAAAGCGTATACACGATCATCGAAGAATACACTATTGAGAAATGGAAATCTGGCGACTCCTTGCAGTCTAAACAAAAAAAAAAATATATTATAAGCAATACATGTGCATTCGATTCACTGGTGTTTGGGAATTCCATGGGATATATTGACTTTCTTTCATACCGTACACATATTAATTTATTAAATAATAGTGTAATGACATTCGTAAAAAAAATTGTTTTGCATGGTCCTTCTACAAAGATGTATAACAGTCGATTAAAACTATTAAACACCATTTTTGAACCTGAAAACGGTATTAATAATGTATATTTACTTAATTCTGAGTGCAATATAAGTCAGATTAATTATTAATAGTTTGTTGAAAGAAGAACCTAGCTGTGTGCAAAATATTAACTGTACCAACAACAAATGCCGTAATTTCCAAAAAGTAACATCTTCACCAACAATTATACTTAGTCCGGCTGATGGTGTACAAATTTTGACTAATAGTATATCTGTTTTGGCAGATATTATAAAAAATTACCATAAAAATGAAACACAAATCTGTATGCTGCAATCAAATTTATCCCCTTGTGATTGAAGAAAAACAATTAAAAGAACATTACAAAAACATGCCTTCATTGAACTTGATGCGTTATGTTATCAAACAAATAATGTTTTGTCTTTTGAATTAACAGATATAAAGCAAATATGAATTTGACTGCACTGAAATATTCGGATTCGGACAAAAATTAAACTAAAAAATATATCCAGTTCATCCCAATGATGCCATATGGCACCATACTTATAAATAATTAGTTAATTACAAAAAAATTAATTAAAATATTTTTTTGTATTATGGAAGTCATATTTAGTCATATGCATAAAAAAATTTTTTTAATTATATAAACTTCTACCAGTGGGGCTGAATGGGTTACTATAAACCATGGTTGGTTTCATAAGTATATAAATATAAACATATAAGAAGACAAATAAATTAGGTATATGATAATATAATACCTAATAACCTACCTATTATATATATATATATAGTTTCACCGTACCTACTACACAATAAATCGATTTATATTGTCAGAAATCCAGGCTTTTTTTTATGTTTATCATAATATTATCGAAATATCGTATACTGGTTGCGTAAGATTAATAATAATTAGTAATAATTAATGAAATTCAATCATTTTAGAACCGTTTGATATTACGCCAATATGATAATTATTGTTCACTAGTATTACTAGTATATACTAGTAGTACTAAGGCTATATATTTTGAGGGGCGTGAGTAGTGTATAATACCCTCCCCCCCCAGACACACACCTACTATATCTGCGATTATGTCGAATATTGTCGGAATTTATGACATTTTTGTAGTTCTGTCGGCAAAATTTTTGTTATTTACGTTTTCAGGGAAGTAATTCTTGAGCGAAGTACATTTCTTGTATTAATATAATATTTTTTTTTTTACATTCTCGACTAAAAAAGTAAAAAAAGTAAAAATTTTGTAAAAGTATTTTGTTTTTTACCCAGAACTAGTGACTATTATTGATTTAATTTTTTTTATCTTTTAAAATACAGATATTTTTGGGGGATTTTGTTAAGTAAGTTTTTATAGATACTAATAAATAATATTATTTAGTTATATAAAAATAAACAATGTTTTAAAAGCATTTAAAAAAAATAAGTTGAGTACAATTAAAGACAATAAGCAAGATAGCTCCATGAATAATTTCTTGTTTTCAATAAAAATTAAATATGAAGTATTTACCTATATTACTTTTATACATAATTTACTAATTATTAACTTAACGACAAATTGGTAAATTGAATAAGTACCAAACTATAAGTCCGAGAGACGTAGAGTTTTGACAGTGTATGTCAACTATAACAACGACTGTTGGACTATAAAAATAAATTATTATTATCTTTTAATAGTTTTGAATATTTATTATAATTAATTTATATTTTATTTTAA
Source organism: Pemphigus obesinymphae (assembly GCA_025469235.1). NCBI lineage: Eukaryota > Metazoa > Arthropoda > Insecta > Hemiptera > Aphididae > Pemphigus > Pemphigus obesinymphae. The sequence goes on along the minus strand of JAIPRL010003807.1, from coordinate 3,077 downwards.
TTGCCTTTTTTTTTTAATCTTTCGTAATATATTGTTAAATATTATATAGCTGGTACACAAATGTAAAAAAAAAAAAATTATTGAAAAAGAAGATAAATGAATGCTGCTTAGTGCTTATATTAAAAATATATTTACTTATATACTTTTTATACCTAATAAGTAATAAATATATAGGTAATATATAGGTATAATTTATAATATCTGTTATACAATCATAAGTATGGCTTTACATTTATAGCAAATTGCTTTTTGACAGACATAACTTTCTTAGTATAAGTACAAGTATCAAATTTTTTTTATGATTTTGGATATATTTTTAGGAGTTTTTGTTTTTGCTTTTCATGTTTATTTTTCCCTTTCTATTACAAGTTGCATTTGATGACATTTTCCGTATTTTAAAAATATTTATACACATTTTATATAGGTACCCTAACCTACATTATTATTATTGTTCAATTAACGTTTTTATAATAATTTTAAATGAACTTTTTTTTTGTAATTCAATATAAAAATAAAAACTTTAATTATATACTATTCATTAAAACTTGTTATTTTATTAGCGATTAAAAATTAGTTTTTATATATTATATCTATAATATAAGAGTTGGAATAATATTGACATATTATTTTGAATTTATTATAATATTCTATTCTATTGATATCAATCTTTTCAACGAATAATTACAATTTAATACAAAATATCAATAAGAAAGATTTTTAGGAAATTACGGAATGAAATTAAACAAAAATAAGACCAAAGTTATGTGATGTAGCAAATTAGATAAAAAGCGGCTAAACATAAATATAAAGGTCAATCTATTGAACAAGTGTAAATCTACTGCTATCTTGGCAGTAAAATAATTGACAACGGCAAAAGCAAGTTAGATTATAATAAATAGGATTGCACAAGGAAAAATAGTTTTTCAAAACAAAAACCATTTACTAACAACGAACAGTGTTAGATTAGACATAAGGAAAAACTTTCTGAAAATATACGTGTGGAGTGTAACATTATATACGGATGCAAGACCTGTACAGCGTACAGTAAGTGTAACTGAAATTAGAAGCTTTTGAAATGTGTTATCTACCGAAAGATGTTCAAGATTCTATAGAGTGACAGAGTAATAAATGGAGAGGTTTTGGGAAGAATTAAAGAAAAAAAAACAAATTTGGAAAACTATAATATTAAAAGAAGGGATGATATGATAGGGCATACACTGCGCCATGATAGTTTATTGAAGCTGATTATTGAAAAATATGTGGATGGTAAAACTGGAAGAGAAAGACCAAGAATGGAATACATTTCGTAAATTATGAAGGACATGGACATAGGAAGTTATCGAGATTTAAATTAGCTGAGTTTTAACAGAGAAGCTTGGAGAGCTGTAAAGCAGTCGAGAGATTGAAGAACAAAAAAAAAACAAAAAAGCAAAGCAACAAAGTGTATGAGTCATGATTGATACGTGATTTACTCGTACTTTGATAGCTTGATAAAATTTATATTTTTAACCCAATAATTTTTCTAATATAATAAATTTGTTTATAATCTATATAATATTGTTTTTGTATGTAGGTATACCTAAAATTGGCATATTTAATATTTTCCCGAGAAATTAAATTATAGCTAAACGATATAGAATTTAGTGGAATTTTCTGGACACAAAAATAATCCTATGAATTTAAACTTATACAGGTATTCTTTTACAATATTTTGATTTTTGTAAATTATACGAGATAAGATATTTTCTAATGAATCATTTTTCTCGTAAGTAGATTAACCGGATATTTTGGATGTCGCGGGTTCAAAATCTAAATTATTTAATTTAATACTCACTAATTTTAATATTTTGAGCTGAAAATTGAATTTGAATATTTTTCTTACATTTTTAGCACCTATTTACACGCATAATACCAAAATACTTTTTCAGCTAATATGAAAACAGGAGTCGTTTTCATATGAATATAATTTTTAAATTCATTCTAGTTGGTACACATTTTTTAAAATATTTTTTAACTACTAATGTATTAGATACCTACGTCAATATAGTCAGTATATAATAGTAAAATACGTACTTTGTGAAAACAACAAAAAAAATTTAGTTAATTTAACCCGTGGGCATAAATGTTCGTGAAGGAGGCTAATGTACTACACTATTACACTATTTAGGTACTATAATAACGGGGGTCAAATTTTCGTTATTTAAATGAATATAATAATTTTAATTACTGAGGCATATCAACATATCCAAGCGTTAGTTCTTACATAATAACCTAATTTTCTTCTAAGAACCTTCATATAGTCTGATAAAATTATATCTGACAAAAACCATTTAAAGAAAAAAAATTTGTAAAATTAAAAATTCAGACTTGTAATGTCCAGTTAATAAGGATATTGGTAAATTAAAAATCCAGATTTGTAATACCTAGATATGTAATGCCCAGATTTGTAATTTGTAATGTCCAGACATTTACAGTCCAGGTTTTTACGTGAGCTCATTTTTAACGACGCAAACATAATTTGTATTTACATATTATTATTTTTATACAAAATCTACAATTTTATAAATTAGTATTGAAATAGGTAAAATAGGTACGAGCTATATTTTGATAATATACTTTATATTTACATATAGGTATATATAGGTATTCACAAAGGTGGACAAGTTAATGGAAAAAATTAACTTAGTTAAGTTAAGTTAAGTTAGCCTAAATGCTTTCAGTTAAAAGTCAAGAGTTAACCAAAAATAAATTTAACTGATTAAGTTAAAAGTTAACATTGACAAAATATTGACTTAACTCAGTTTAAAATAAGTTAATTTTTATTTTCATTTAACATTTATGTCTTAAATTTCGAGACTTTTTCTAAATTATTCAAACATTTAAGAATACAATTTCCACTATTTATTTTTTTCAATATTAGGCACTAACTACTAGTTACAAGTTTGTAGGTACTATGATACAATTTCTTGTCTTTTACGTGTTAACTTAACTAAATGATTATAAAAATTAACGATTAAAAGTTAAGTTAAGCCAATGATAATTTAATCTAGTTAAGTTAATTAGTTAATAAACAAATT
>JAIPRL010003806.1:32288-43495 GCA_025469235.1 Pemphigus obesinymphae | reverse complement strand
AATGTGTGAATCTAATTTCGGTTAGTCCTGGTTTGTAAAGTAAACACTATATTCTGTGATAACACGAGCATCCGGATCTGTAATAACACGGACGTTCGGGTACGCATTGATAACACGGACGTCCGTGAACACATACAAAACACGGACGTCCAGGTTTCTAGACACAGCGATAATTCTTTTGTAGAAACTGGGTATTTATTTATATTTATCATATTATTACGAATATCATGTCGTTTGTTATCATATATAAACCTTGTTATCAACTAAGTTTAATTGAATTTCAAATTTCAATTCGTAATTTGTATTTTGTATATATATATGTGTATAATTAGATGGTTTTGAAAAATAAGCGGCATCATAATATATATCATATACATAGATAATAAAAATATTATTGAACTACAATGTAAATTATTTATCATTGTGTATTAAAGTTTGTTTTATTATAAATAGGGTGAAGGTAAGTGGAATTTTTATTGTGGGGCAGGTTGAACTTTTATTGTGGGTCGAATATAGGTAATAGCAACTGAGTAAAACGGGAACAAAGTTGAACTATACCAAAACGTGGTTACACTTACCCCACTTCACTCTAGCTAATCATTAACAAAAGAAAAAAAAGAATAAGAAAACAAGACATAATCTTTGGCATTTTCAAATAATCTTTGAAACGAAAATTTTATGTCAATTTAGACCAGATTGACCAAAAAAATAATATAAATATCTTAATATTATAATATTAATATCCATATACATGAGATAAATACGCAGAAATCGAGAAAACATGCATTTATCCATGACAAAATAGATTTCTATTTATCTATTTTATCATGCATTTATCCATTTGCTTTTCAATCCATTCATTCAATTTTGAAAATTTGATAAACTTTTTTTTTGCTATTTCATGAGATAGAGATATGATAACTTGGCTATTTTTGGGCGATTTGAGTGCGCTGGCGGTATAACTATTCAATAATCTGGCAATCCTACTATATCCCGTTGGGTATCCATACCACGAACTAAGATAGTATGGACTGGAAACGACATGGAAGGCGGGCGGTAGTGGTGCGATTACATTTTGTTACGGTGAAATTAGTAAGTGGGGGAATCTATTATTATATATCTATGTATATACTAGTAAAAAATATAGACAGCGTAAATATTAATATGCATAAATTCTTATCGCTTAACAGTTAACAGTTTGTCATTATTCTGGTGGTTACTGATAATATTCAAATTCAATTGCATGTTAAAAATCATATTATAAAAAATATCTGTATGTACCTGCTATGTAGGTAATAATACGTAATAGCATTGATTATATATATATATATAATATATAATCAATGATAATAGGCAAGTATAAGTAATATTTTTTTATCTTAATATTTTTTGATCATATAATTTTGGTCAAAGAAGTCTGATTGTTACCGTAAGTGTTAGTTTGTTCATTAATTGGTGATACGTATTATAATATGACGTATCAAACACAAGTGTAGGTTGACAATAAATCGTTTCACGCGATTTATTTAAAAATTTAATACAATCCTTTCATTATTTAGTCATCAATAATTAACAGAAAAATTCGTTAAGTGTGAAATATGGTTTGTAAGCAACATCTACAAATTTTAACTTTCAAGAACAGCCGAATATTCTACTGAAATTATACCAAATTTAAAGCTGTTAAATGAACGACGACCAAAATTGTAATTTTTTTACCGTAAGTATCTACCTATGTAATTACTAATATCTTTAGAATTTCTGTTTTCACTGTCACTGCAGAGTACCTATATTGTTTTCTTTATTAAGTACCTATCTACCTGTTTTTTATTTTTGTTACATTCGAATTTTCAATTTATAGTAGAAATAATTTCGTCAAAATAATAATTAAAACCTCAGAAAAATCTATTTAGACACCCATACATTACACGCAATTAATATTATGGTTATGTAATTATATTTAATTACATTTTACACCTTTATGTGATTACTGAGTAATCTGTTAACTGTTTCCTGCAAACTGTGATAATGGACATTCTTATATATATATATATTCTTCTGTATTCTGTGATATTATAGTTCATAAATCATGAACATAGAACAAGAGTAGGTGATATCATAGAATATTATATCAATATTCAATATTATGTTCTGTGCTATTGTGCTAATATCAACAATTAAATATAATCAATGTCATGCCATGACTATTCTAGGCAGGTACTTTGTAATTTTGAAATCACTACTCTAAACAGTGTTTCTGTATTATTTTTAATTCAAAATTAATTTTAATTTTTAATGTACATGTTCATTTTTATGTACATTGTAATAGACCAAATACGGAACAATGTCTCATAATGAAAAATTTGTGTCATTTCCCGAGAAAAAAGATACAGTGCCAATTGGATCTTTAAATATTTTGTCAGCAAAGTATGAAGTGAGTTATTGTCAATATAATTATTATAATTAATAATTATACATACATTACTACATAATAAGTAAATCAGATGTTATTATTAATAAAATTGAAAATTATTTTTTACAAATGTAGAGTTTAGATTATGAAGTTGTTGAAAATTATGTTTATCGCGATGAAGAGCGAAAAAAAGGTTACCCATTTGTAGTGAAGAAAAATTTTGTCAGATGGATTATATTTTTTTGGATAGGTGTAATTACTGCCACCATTGGTATAATTATTGATTTATCTATAGAAATTATTGCAGATTTTAAATTTGGTAATGTAAAAAAATGTATCCTTTTATATTGATAAATATGGTTGCATATTTAATTTATTTTAAAATTAAGTAAGTACCTATATTGTATACCTACCTAATATAGCGAAGTATTTATTAAAATTTATTCCTTAATAAAGAACTATTAGATATTGATGAATGTAATCAAAAAGACTGTTTGTGGCGTCCATATTTATTATTATTGGTTTCTAATATTTTGCCAGTTTTAATTGGATCTACATTAGTTGCATATGTAGAAGTATGTATTTAGTAAGTACCTATTTATTGTTGATTTAAGTTTAATACAATTTGAAATATTTTAGCCAGTGGCATTGGGATCTGGAATTCCTCAAGTGAAATGTTATCTCAACGGTGTGAAAATTCCAAGATTAGTTAGAATAAAAACTTTGTTTATAAAAGTGATTGGTGTAATTACTACTGTTGTTGGTGGCATGTGTGGAGGAAAGGTATGTTATGAATTAAAAAAGTATAAAATATATAGTGTTTCTTTTTTTAATCTTCAAACTGAGAATAATCTCATGTTAGTGAGTGTTATCGAAAACCTATTTTGCATTTTACGAGTTCTGAACTTTTAAAGGGTACTTAAATTAGCTATTTATTTTAGTTTTAAATTTATATTATATCTCTTTATAACATTAAATTAAGATATTCTCATCTTTAAGTTTGTTAATTGGTAAATATTAAAAATGACAAAACTATTGATTCTACAGAATATAGATTTCCTAAATTTCTACAACAAATATGACAAATTGAGACAATAAATATGAATGCCGCCTCTTATGAAGTATTAGGCTATTAAGCATTGATATTTTATTATTTAAAATAAAATGCATAACTATAGTTGAGTCACCAAAGGTTGCTTGATGTGGAACATATAAATATGGCCAGCTAAGAGTACAGTACCTACCTATATTGTGTTTGATTAGTACCATACAATACCACCAATGTAATATTTGTTGATTCTAGTAATCCCTTTTTAAAATTAGCTATCTATCATTAGCAATTAAGTAATTTATCATTTTTGTGGTTCTAATAGTTAATGTTATCATGTAAAATATATATATATTTTTAATAATATTTTCTTACAAAATTCAAGTCCAATTTTGTAAAATGTAATTTTAATTATTAAAATCTATTATAAAACTTCATACCTAATTATAACATAAAAATACTTACAGATTGGTGATACTTATATAAATAATAATTTAAGGTAAACCAAGGAGGAGATGACCAAAAATATAATATACCTAAGACCTTTAATTAAAAAACATATATAAAAATAAAATGAAATACATTTGAGCTATAAAGTGCTTAGTTAATAGTTTAGAACAAAGAATAATGTAGTAATTAAATCAAATCAATTTACCAAGGGGTCATATACATTTAAAAAAATACATTTTTTATTATATATTTTATATAAGAAAAAATTTAGAAATATTTTAAGCCCACAAAAAATCTAGTATCTAAAATATTGACATACATATACCTATTTGAACGAATCTAGTCTCAGTGCTTAATCTTGCACTCGCATCAAATTTTTGAATTTAATAAAAAAAAATTTAATAATTATTTTAGCTAAAATGTTTATTCATAGTAAATATTCTCATCTATCATATTCTTTTTAAATTTTAAATTTATGATAACTAGGAGAGAAGTTGTACTTATATAGCTAGAACATGTTTTAATGCCATTTAAACACATGTATGTTCTTACTACATTAAATGTATCCCTTTATAATACACTTATAATACATTTATATACTTTAAATGTGTATTTCTTGAAATTCTGTTTTTTAATGTGGTGGGCATGATAACTGCCAAACCAATCGTCCGATTCCCTTGATTTTTCATATGCATATTCTACATTCGATTTTTAATTGACCTATGAAGGCTTTTTTTGATAACTTTTAGAAATGTTTTTAAATTTAACCATTTTACCATTTAACGATTTTTATTATTTCATTTAACCAATTTTTTAATGTGTGACTATTCCTAATTTTTCTAGGTATTCAAAAATCCTTTGTCGATAATTATAGTCCTGAAAAATAATAAAAAATTAAAAAAATTTTTTTTTCCCGACTAACTTTATGACTTGAATCACGCCTACCGCTTGTGTCTGCAGAAAAAACAGTATTGTATGTCTTTGTATAATGCTGCTATATTTATAATATTATTAAAAAATGTTTACATGATTATTATTTTTCAATGTTTGTATTGTTGAATAAAAAAAAAAAATTAAAACAACCCAATAGTTCTCTTGCGATCTACTATAGGATTGGAACCAATTTTCAGGACATAATAATGTATATGACCCTTCAATTCAATCAATTGAAAAATGAAATAATTTTTATATTATTAATATATAATTTATTATTCATTACATTTTTAACTGAATAATTGAATTTATGAAAAAAAAAATATTACAATATAATTTTTTTTTAAATAATATACATAGTAAATTTTGCATTACAAAAATATAGGTAGGTAATATGTAGGTATTATTTATTATTTAAAAATAAAATATAGTATTTTTTAGGAAGGCCCAATGATACATGCTGGTGCTGTTGTAGCTGCTGGAATATCTCAAGGAAAAAGTACAACTTTTAATAAAGACTTCGGAACTTTTAATTATTTTAGAGAAGATCATGAAAAAAGAGATTTTGTGTCTGGAGGAGCTGCTGCTGGAGTCGCTGCTGCTTTTGGTTCACCAGTTGGTAAATATATGATTATTATAATTATTATTATTATTATTATTATTATTATTATTTATTATTATAAAATAATTTTGTGTTTTATTTGATATTACCTTTAATTAAATATTTAAAGGTGGTGTATTATTCAGTTTAGAAGAAGGGGCTAGTTTTTGGAATCAAGGGCTAACTTGGCGAATATTTTTTGCATCTATGATTTCAACATTTACATTAAATACCGTCTTAAGTGCATATCATGGTCATCCTGGTAAGATAATATTAAGCTAAGAGTAAAAGCATAAATTATTACTTATTAGACATTTATTTAATTATTAAATAGGTGAATTAACATATTGGGGGTTATTGAATTTTGGAAAGTTTACCAGTTTTGCATTATCTTATCAAATATTTGAATTACCCATATTTGTTGTTATGGGAGCTATTGGTGGACTATCAGGAGCGTTATTTTGTCATCTTAATTACAAACTCACCGTATTCAGAATGAGGTAAATTAACTCTTATACAAATTATTGTAGTTATTTTTTTTTATATATTTATACATATAAATAATAGAATATACCAACAGACTAGTTGAACTAGTATAAAACAATTATTTATATTTTATATACCTAAAGTCACAATATTATACACTTTTATTTTGCGTATACGTATTTCAACAACTAAGTTGTCATCTTCAGCTCGTATCACCAACAACAAACTTTTTGAATGATGAAAAAATCTTATCTAAATGTTTTGCTAAACCATAAGTCGGAGTCCCTAATTAGACACAATTGGTCTCATACTGCCCCCTGGCTTATGAATTCAAAAAGTTCCAAAGCCTTTCAGTTAAAAATAACGTAGAACTTGTCAAATTTTAATCAATGATAGGTTAATATCTTTTGACGTGGTAGCCTTGTTTCCAAGTATTCCAATTGACATCACAACCAATTTTTTAAAAATTGGTTGGAAGATTTAAAAATAGAAAAGAATAAAATTAATGAATTAATAAACTTAACAAAATTAAGTATGAGTCAAAATGTTTTCCAATTCAAAAATAAATTTTTTGAACAAATAAAAGGAATAGCGATGGGGAACCCTTTTTCACCTTTTTAGCAGAGATTTTCATAAGTAGATTTAACATTAATATTAAAAATACCAATAACGATTTTCCAAAAATCTGGGTTAGGTATGTTGATGATATTTTTTTTGCAATAGTAGACGAATCATTTATAGATAATTTCCTTCAACAAACAAACTCTCAATATTCCTCAATAAAATTTGCATACAAAAAAGAAGTCGATGGAAAATTACCATTCCTAGACTTACTTATTAAAAGAATAAAAGATAACCAATTAAAATTTGAAATTTATCGAAAGAAAACACACGTTCAGGTATATTCCCAAAAATTCAAACCACCATTGACAACAAAAAATGGCAGCATTTAAGAGTATAGTTTTTAAATTAGTTAATATCCCCTTAGATAAAAAAGAATTCAAAAAAAAAAAAAATAATAATAATAATAACTGAAATCGCTAAATTTAATGGGTATGAAAAAGATTGTAGGAAACATAAATGGTCAAAAGAACTTAGGATGGTTAGCACTCTCGATAATGGGTTAGAGAGCAAAATAATAAGATCAGCAATGATATATTATCCCAAAATTTCAAATGGCTTATCCATTTTTTTTTTTTAAACTATGGGGTTAATATAGTAACAACTAAAAATAATAATATAAAAGCACTATAAGGAAACACAAAGGATAAAATAGAGAAGGAGAGAAATCAGGTATTTATAAAATTCCATGTGAGGAGTGCGATAAATGCTATGTAGGTTAAACAAAAAGAAATGTAGATATTAGGTTTAAAGAACATTTATTAAATACAAATTATAATATAAAATCAGCAAAACTTTTAAAACTTGTAAATAATTATAAGGAATTAAACATAAGAGAAGCAATAGAAATGTTAAAAAATAAAAATACCTTGTTAAACTGGGACTTAAGTCCATTACAAAATTCATTATTAAAATTAATTTAATATAAGCCAGATGGCATTAGCATAATACCTGTGGGGAGTGTGGTCGATGACTCGGTTTGTGGTGACTCCATCTGGAATAAACTGTATATATATATATGATTGTATATAGTCTCTGACGGCTCGTTGTTGGTATGCACTGAAGATAACAACTTACTTGTTGAAATGCATATACGCAAAATAAAAGTGTATAATATTGTGACTTTGGGTATGTAATATAATAATTAAATATAAATACAAGTACTCAAATGTATTTATAGTATAAAGCAGTTTAGAATTAAAAATTAAGCTTTGTTACATTTCAACTTCTATAAATTAAGTTTGAGATTTATTATTAGTTAAGAGCTGTGTAATAGGCTGTAATGTTGTGTGGAAATCAATCATTGGTTCAAAATTATTCTGGCATAAATTAGAAAAGAATAGTATAGAATAAAATGTGTACTCATCTTGAGAACTAATAGGTAGTTAAAAATACTTTAGGTGGAATTTTATTTATGTTCCAATTGAATCAAATTTCATTGTAATTACAACATTTCACTGTTATTAATATTATACAACATTTGTCAAGAATTAATATAGGTAATATTAGAATTAAATATGTTTTGTGATTATCTAAATTAATGGATGTTGGCAAGTTATATATTTATAAGTTATAAGTTATTATTATTTTTGTGTCAAACAACCTTTGTATATAACTATATAAGTATGATAAACTAAAATTTAACAAATATAAGTAGATAACATAAATAAAATAAATAGATAATATAAAATAGTACAATAGTTAATAAATCAAAAATTAAAAACTAGTTTGGTAACATAGTATAGTATTATTGGGAGTTGATCAGATTCTTCCTTGCCAGAATTTGGCAACTTCAATTCCGTCCTTGGTCATTGTCATGATGTTGTCTATTGTACAGAAATTTGGGCAGCTTGGGTAATTTATTAAGTGGGACAGGGTCTGTTATTATCCACAATCACAAGGAAATAAGGCTCATTTTACCTGATTTTCTTTGGACTGCTTTACACCTACTCTTAGTCTAATTTTTGTACTCCACACTAGCTACTCTACATTATCCACTTCCTGGCTTCTTTGTCGTCTAGGGAGATAATCCATCTGTCAATCCTTTCTAGGTCCTGGTTTCTTTTCAATATTTGTGTGCACTTAAGGAAACTCTTCCTCGATTTCAGGCATACGATAGGTAAGTTTATTCCAAACATTGGATGTAGTTTATTGTTTTTTTGTTTTGTTCTTTCACAGTCAGCCTTTATTCATTGACGGATATCAGAAGTGGCAATGCCTGCTAGAGGAAAGATCTTTCTGAGTGGTATGCTCTTTAAATAACCTGTTATAAGGCGATATGATTCGTTCAGTGCAACGTCAACTTGCTTAGCGTATGTGGATCTACTCCAAGCAAGGTCGGTGTATTCTCCCATCGAGAAGTATAGTGATAAGGCAGAGACTCTAGAGTATGAGGGTTAGCACCCCAGGTTGATCTCTAATCATGTTTCCCAATCAGAGATTTTCTTGCGTTTATCTTTTGCTTTTTATTTTCACAGTATCGTTTGAATGATCCAGTGTTAACCCAAGGTACTTAGGGAAAGTAGTGTGCTCGAGTACTTTTCCTTGCCATGTGATGTTAAATTTCTAATTTACTTGTCCATTTTGTAAATGGAAGGCACATATCTGGGTTTTATTTGGGTTGGATTTGAGATGGTTTTTCTGGTAGTAATCTAGCATGGCCTGAAGTGAAATATTTATATTGCTCTCTATTTCCTCAAAGTTATTTTCTTGGATTTCCAGAGCCACATCATTTGCATATATTAATAATTTTGCACCTGGTTTTGTTGGGATCGGAGCCAAGACACTGCCCTAGGAGATTCCATTTCTTTGGATTCTCCATCTACTTTTTTTGCCCTTCTACTACTACAAAAAAACATCTGTTACGAAGTAGGGCCTCAGCAATTTATTACTCTGTAGTTTTAAATGAGTTTCTATAGTTTTTCCAGGAGTATGTTGTGGTTTACGATATCATAGTTCGCTGCGACATCTATGAAAGTTAAGTACACCGGTGATCTTTTTATCTTTATAACCGGTTTCGATGAATTGCGTTAAATTGAGAATTGGCTTATACACGATTTTCCAGGCCTGAAACCTATTTGTTCTTTAATGAGCTTGTTGTGAACAGTAAAGCATAATCTATTTAGGATTAATCTTTCAAATAGTTTATATAGATAGCATAAGAGAGACAGGGCTGTAGCTTTTGAGGTCAATAAGGTGCAATCTTTGCTTTTCTTCATATTTTGGGAATTATTTTATTTTATTATATATTTATTAGGTAACTAATTATTAATTAGTGTTTACTATTCGTTAAAAAAGTCAAGTAATCAATTCCTCGTGCCCTGTCCGAAATGTTTAATCTGTTTTATCAAAATATCGTCCAAACCTGCATCTTTCCTATTCTTAAGGCCTTCGGTTGCTAAGGTTAGTTCTTCTTCCGAGAGGTTACTTGTTAGTATTGATGGTTGTGATCCTTTTTTTGTTTATTCTTGACCAATTTACCCTTTGCATTTTTTTGATTAGTTTTGCCGTTTAGGAGTAGCTGATGGGCCACTTGGTTTGCAGTTACTGTCCTTGTAGTGAGGAGTTTTGTGGGATCACCGTCAAGTCTTTTAATAAGGCCCCACACTTTTTTGCTGCTATGCTTCATGTCCATTTCATTTAGAAGCAAATTTCAGTGTTCCCGCTTTGCCTCAGCAATTATTTATATGAATCGTTTATCTTTTACAGAAGTTTCTGCAATGAAAGGATTTTCATTGAAAAAGGTGTACATGACAAATTCTTCGGATTTTTCCAGGGACAGGCCTGGAATATAGTTTATTCTGCAGCCTCTAGGAATATGTTTCATTTGACACTTTTCAACTGTTTCAATAAATTAATCATACTGGGCGTGAGTTGCAGTTATTGATTTTAATTTGGAATCTAATTTTTTTGAGAAGGCAGGCCAATTTGCTTTTTTGAAGTTAAATCTTCTCTTGAAAGAAACTTTCAGGGGTTTGACCTAGCCAGAACTTCAGGCAATATGCGATGGTGACGGATGCATGATGGATAGGCTTGCTAACGTTTTTGATGACTTGTTGTTTTATATTATTGCTCATGAATATAATATCTGGATTGTATCCCTTCTTCCATCTACCGCTATTAAGGGAATAAAGTAGCTTTGAGTTATAAATTAAAGATAGTTCACTATCTTCTGCCCATTTCTCCATCGCCATTCCATTGTTATTATATATATCTCTCTTATATTGTATATCTATATATTCTTTATATCCTCGAACTTTGCTATGACTATTGAAGTCGCCCATTATAATTTCTGTATTCTGGTAATAGAAATTCTTAGATTTAGTGAATTGAAAAGGGATATCTGGAATGAAGGCTTATAAATTGATATGATTGTACAGTTGGTCAGCTCTATTTTTTTTTTATTAAAAAAAAAAAGAAAAAAAAGAGAGCCACAGCCATTAGCAATACAGCTCAACAATTACATCATACAAGTAATTACAATGTTAAATTCAACCAAACAACCTAACTAAATATTGCAGTGAATTAATACTAAAAAAAGCCGGTCAGTAGGGGGTGGAAGCACTTCGCTCGTCGGGTGTCAGTATGGGTGGATGCACTTCGCTACTGGGCAGGATACTCTAGGTGGATGTATTGCATTTGAAAGCAATGATAAATCA
>JAIPRL010003806.1:0-32188 GCA_025469235.1 Pemphigus obesinymphae | reverse complement strand
AAAATTACTGTAGTTATATATTATAATATTCCCGCCTTTTTAAATAAAATATAGCTGGAAATGCATCGATTTCATAGGTGCAAAGTTACTATGGAGATGCGCAGCCTGCGCGTGGACTTAAAAAAAATAAAATAAACATCATTGTAAAACCACTAGCTCCCTCGCTACGCTCAGAATCTAAAAAAAAAAAAATAAAAAGCATACAAGAATAAACATGAAAAAGAGTTGAAAATACATAAACAAACAAAAAACAAAATATATTTAAATGCATAATATAATACCATGAAAGATATAATAATGATTTAAATTTAATGCGGAAACCAGATTTTGAAAATATTTTCGAGACTAGAGGAATAATTATAGGGGAAAAGAACTGAGGATCATATTAAATTCCCAAGCGATAGTACTAATTTTTTTAATTTTAAAATAACAGTATTTTCAATTTTTACATAATATGACAGATAAACGTGAATGATGAATTATACTATTCTTATGTTCGTTAATTGTTCGATGAACATGTTTCCAATCAGACATTCTTTTTGTGAACTAATTTTATTCTGAGGTAAAAGTTAAGCAAACATTTAGGTGTTTCACATTTGATTTGTCCCGTTTTCTCAAAAAAAAAAGTCCTATTTGGAATGTGACAAAGTTAAATTTTTTAGTTAGCACTTAAAAAGACTTAGTACCTGATTTGATTGTCATTGTCTGACACACAACAAAGTAAAATTGGGTTTAATTTTATGAATAATTGGTTGATATCCTAGATAACATATTGTTGACTTATTATCATAATTAATAAAGAGAACATAATTATATGATATGTAGGAATTATTGTGATTAATTTAATTTAAAGGTTTTTTACAAGTGTATGAATAAAGTAATAGGTAATTAAATTATGAATATTTTGCTTAAAATTTAATTTATTGAAAATATAATTCCTACATTCCTAATTTCTACATGTCATAGATTATAATATTGTGATCATAGGTCATCATATTTTAAAATCAACCAATAGTTCACAAATTTGGATATACAAAACTCGATTTTATTATGTTGAGTGTGTGTTGGACAAAGACAACTGAGTAAGGTACTATGTCCCCTTAAAGAAATGAGCGTAATAATTGAAGTACTGAAAATTAATGAGTGTACATATTTATAATTCATGCGCTTGATTTGTTGTTGACATACGTGAATCACGTCACGTATTTTTCACAATTTTTTGTGCGCGATCGTTCTATCACAATATCGCTATAGAAGAAGATTATTTACGTCGCGGTATTTTTTACTATTATTATTATTTATTTGTGGTATAATAATAATAGTTATTATAAATTAAACTTATACTTTACTAGTTATTATAAATTAAACTCAAGCCTCAACAAAAATTAATTTTATAATGGAATCTAAAATATTCTCTGCCATAAACGATAAAAAACTTATTGAAATTGTCCGAAACCATCCAGTGATTTATAAATTAAGTGACAAGAATTATAAACATAATAACATTAAAGAAAATGTCTGGAGAGAAATTTCAATTGCAATTCCGTTCGCTGTACATTTCATCACTTTCCTCTTTAAATAAATGGACTAGTAGTAGAAGTTCATCGTCGGTTTCATCTTCCATCAAATTATCCATTTTGTAGAACTAGTGAAAACTTTGGTCTTGAAATAATTCAATTTATTGATCTCTGTAGTTAAAAACGCAATGTAAACAATGCACATAGACAGACCACACAGTTATAAAATTATGCAGTATATCAAAACACTCTCATCACGTATCACATAAGTATCATTACACAGTGACGCATGATGTTTTAGCGGATGTGCATTTGTAGGAAACCAAGGCTTTAAATCTATACACAGTGGATGTAGATGGAACAATGTGTAATAAAAAAACATGTTGACACTTGACAACAGTATAAAAATATTTTTCAAAACTCTGTTATCAATTTTTCATGTGTTTCTTAACAAAAACGCTGAAAAACAAAAATGTGAATGTCTGTATCTTTTGTTGCAAGTTTATATTTTTATTTATTCCTGTACTACCAAGTAAGTTTTATTCAATATAACATGTAGGTACATTTAGTTATTTTTAAATACATTACATGATTTACCATATTTATTTAGGTGGCCATTGAGGAGACTATTTATTTCAATACCCGTCTATGGCTACTAGTATGACTATAGACATTTCCTTTTATGACCATGTCATAACTTTTTTGAACAAATAGTATTATATCTAATTACCTAATAAATGTATTCTATTATTTATTTGGGTTGTCACCAATAAAATGGAAAAGTGTTACTACTCCAAAAAGATTTATATATTCTCCTAAAAGATTACAATTAGCATTAAAGGACATTGGCGATGGTGGATAAATTTGATATTCATGTATATTATATAATGAAATAATTGAATACAAGCAAATAAGAAAAACTTTTATTTTCAATCAAACAAGTTATGAAATTAAAAACAAATAGGTGATACTGGTAATCAAATTAATTAATAACTAAATTATTAATAGGTAGGTTTATAAATAAAATAAGCAATTTTTAAATAATATTATAAAAACAAATAATCAAAACTTTGGTAGGTAATTCTTAGGAGATTAATAACTATGCATTCAAATACCTTTATAAATAAAATAAACAATATTATAAAAAGAATTACAAGATATTAAGAATAAACAATATCTTTCTGTCTTCCCAGGTATTGTTGATGTACTTATTTGAAAAATTTAAATAGGACTGAAAACTTACATTATGTAACTATACTCATATTAAATTATTTTATTTCAGTGTTAGTACTCGTAATTAATAATTGTATAAGTTTATATCAATATGTTTTTATTATTCATGGTTATTGATTTCCCAAGGATTGCCAAAGTGTTGATTATTATTTTTTTAAATATTATTTAAAAATTGCTTATTTTATTTATAAATCTACATATTAACAATTTAATTGCCAGTGTTACCTTTTGTTTTTAATTTCATAATTTGTTTGATTGAAAATAAAAGTTTCTCTTATTTGTTTGCATTTCATTAATAAACAATTAATTTTGTTTACCATTATTACATAGGTAGACCTATCTATGATATAAATATAATTTTTGAGAAAAAATTACGGTGGCCATAGGTGAGTAAAATGGCCATAGAATGGGAAAATTAAATTATAAAATAATAATAACAATTTCTCATTCCATAATGTTCATAAGACTTTGAAATTCAAATCAAAGATTAGTAAACTTATAAAGTATATATTATTTAATTTTCAATTTTCTTCAATAACCATAGAGAGAATATCAATAAGAAAATGTAATATTAATAGAAACTAAAATACTTGAGATGGCCATAGGTACTCCCCCTACCTACATTGATGATTTTTTTTTTTTTACAAAAATTAAAACAAAACAAAATTACACTGTTGCAAGTGAATACTCAGATACGTATATATAAATAATAATTAATACTGACCAAGTGTTATTCCACTGTCTAGTGATTACAAACAAATTTGAATGTCTAGATTTTCATGTGCAATATTACTGAGAAAAAATTACACTGCATGGCCACAATGATAACAATTAATCGATAGGTGTGAACTCACACTTGCATGTGAAAAATATAATGTTTTAAAGTAAAATATGGATCATAAATTTGCATATTTAAAATTAAATATTATAGTAATTTGGCCTGCTTTTTAAATTTAGTTGGCCTAACCTAACCTTTCGACATTGAAAAAAAAAGTTTATATTTTTTTCTTATTTACAATTCAAAAGTATTTTGAGATAAAAAATATATGTATTAAAAAAAAAAAAATTGTAATGACGCCACTGGGGAGTGTAAGTACTAGTATATATCTATATTTATCATAATATCAAATTTAGTGAAATAATAATTTCTTGTGCTAACTGCTTGTCAAACACTTCCAGGAAAACACGTGCCAATATGATTAGTATTTTGTATGAATTTTTTTAAAAATTAATGATTTTCGATTGAAATTACCTTTTAAAATATTTAAACATTTTTAAAATTGATAATAAGCCTTTCTGTCAATTTTACCAGGCCACTGAGAATCTTCTCAGTGTCTCACTAGGTCAATCCACCCTTGGTTGTGTAGATTATTTTTATGAACTAATAGTTATGAAATATATCTAAATAAATATCTAGGTGTAAAAATGTAATAATTTAATTTTTACATTTCAGACATTTGGTAAACCGTTGGAAGAAAGTTTTAGAAGCAGTTTTGGTTTGTTGTTTTACAGCTACTGTGGGATTTTTGTTAATGTTGTGGCAAAATGATTGCAAACCATTAGGCCTTGATCCTACAAAACATCCTGTTCAAGTGTGTATTATATAATTATTTTTTCTAATTTTTGAGAATATGACAATTAAATAAAAAAGCTTCACAAAGCCATGACTTTATTTAGACAAACTACTTGTTTTGATAGAAATGTTTTAAAATTAAAAACAAATTATATTTTATAATTAAGGAAAGATTTAAAAAAAAGGAAAACCTAAAACACTGTAACTTCTTTGATACACAATATTTTACAAAAAGGATATATCATTTTCTAGAAAATATTCTCCTTTTTAAAATTGGTAATAGGTGTTTTAATTCTAATTTTAACATAGATACCACATGTATTGTTTTGTTTTGAGTGTTGTAATTTTGGTATATCGCCCATTAGATAGACGGAGACAACAAATGAGGTTGTGCGACATCCTCTTAAACAAAAATAACTGGAAATAGAGTTTGATGACTTAAAAAAGTAATGATAATACCTTAAAAATGAATATAATGACTATATTTTAGATTTTTAACAGTGCAAAATATTTTCTTATTTTACGATAATGTTTATTTATTTTATATTTTCCTGTGAGAAATTGATTGACCAGAAGTCTTCATATTATTATCTAATTTTTTAATGTGTACCCATTTTTTTGGTATGAAATTTAATCAGCATGGCACTTTTAAGAGGTAATTTGTTGATTTTTTAAAAACACATTAAAAAATCTATTGAAATTTGCAGGGAAATATGGGTAGTTAAAATAATGGTTATTTCCTCATAAATCCTAAAATTTCAGTTCTAAACACCTAAAAATTTTACAAAATTTATATATTATATTAAAGGTTAAAAAAAAAATCAAAAAAGATCATTTGAACATTTGGTTGCCACTGCAACTAAACTATTGCCTTAGATTTTGCATTCAATTTGTTCTAGGCCTATTAGATTCTTTTACCACATATCTTTTCCTCTAAAATGAGTTGCGGAATTTGATATTTCTGTCCCCTCATCATGTGCCCAAAATATCGCAACTTTCTTGTTTTGACTGTCTTTACTACTTCTTTATCTTTCCCTATTCTCCTCAGCACTTCCACATTTGTAACGTGATCTACCCATGATATATTTAAGATTCTTCTATAGCACCACATCTCGAATGCTTCTATCTTCTTCAAATCAGCTTTCTTTAAAGTCCAGGCCTCCACTCCATATAGTAATATGAAAAGCACATAGCACTTTAACATTCTCATTCTCAATTCTAGCGATAGGTCACAATTTGAGAAGACTTTCCTCATTTTAAAGAATCCTGTTCTGGCAATCTCTACCCTGCACCTTATTTTTTTAGAAGCGTCACCATTACTGTTTATCTATGTTCCCAAGTATTTGTAGGAATACACTCTTTCTACTGTTGTATTGTTTAAGGTAAGTTTTTTATTATCATGTTGGATATCTGTCTTATCTTTAGTTATTAACATGAATTTTGTTTTATTCATATTCATTTTCAACCCATACTTAATACATGTTAGAGAAAGTTTATTCATAATTCTTTGTAGATGATGCATAGTGCCAGAGAGAATAACAGTGTCATCCCCATATCGTAAGTTATTAATGAATTTCCCATTTATTTTTATTCCCATAGTAATTTTGGAAGGCTTCATCAAATACTGCTTCGCTGTAGGTATTCAACAGCAATGGAGACAGTTGCATCCTTGCCTGACGTCTTGCATGATTTCTATTTTTCTGAAAGTTCATTATCAACTTTGATTTTAGCCTTTTGATTCCAGTACAGATTTGATATGATTTTTATATCTGGATAATCAATATGTTTAGCTTTTAGGATGCAAATCAATTTGGCATGCTGTACATTATCAAACACTTTTGTGAAATCTATAAAGCATGCAAAGATATTTCTGTTATCATCCATACATCTCTGTTTTAGAATATTTATTCCATATAACGCCTCTCTGGTCCCCATGCCTAGTCTAAAACCGAATTGGGATTCGCTAATCTCTTTCCAGTTTTGTGCAGATCCTTCTATGAATTATTTTCAAAAATAACTTAAATGTATGACTTATAAGAGTAATTGTCTTATAATCTGAACAGTGATTCACATTATTCTTTTTAGGCAATGTGATAAACGTAGATGTCAGCCATTGTTCTGGAATGTTTCTGGTTTTGTAAATCGTATTGAAAAGGTCTACTCCTTCATCCTCTAATAATTTTAATAATTCTGAATGCACTTCATCTGGTCCAGGAGCTTTCCTGAGTTTTACATTTTTTAGCATATTTATAATTTCTTCTTTCATTATTGCAAAGCCTTCTTCTGCTGGTCCAATGTTTTCTTGTTCTGGTTTATTTTGGGAAAATAATCCTTTTACATAAGCTGTCCATTTTTTAATTTTTCCTTTTGTGTTACTTATTATTGTTCCATCATCTTATCTTATTATACTTATTGTATTCTCCTTAGTAGAACCAGTTATTTCCTTTATTTTTTTGTGCATATTGAAACTGTCGTGTATCTTATCTAACATTTCAATTTCCATACATTTTTCTAAATAGAATTTTTTTTGGCTTTTCTTATTTCCCTTTGTATTGTTGTATTCACTTCCTTATACTTTAATTCATTTACATTCTTGTATCTTCGTCTTTCTTCCATGAGGTCTAAAATGTTTTCCATCATCCATTCTTTCTTTTTCAATCGTTCAGGCTTTAAATCTTATCTGCTTTCTGTTAATATTGAACATTGAATGTTATTCCACTTTGTATTTACATTTTTAGATTTTCATTGTGAATAATACTGATTTTTTTTTGTATTTTAGCTTTCAGTTGGTTTTCTATTTCGATACTTTTTAGTTTGTTCATGTCTAAGATGTTTTTATGTGCCTTACGTTATACTTTCTTTAATTTAACTTTAACTACTGCCACAACAAGATTATAATCGGATGAAACATCAGTGCCAGGATACGTTTTAACTGATTTGATAGCATTGCGAAACCTTTTTCTTATCAAGATGTAATCAATCTGGTTTCTTATAACCTTACCATTAATGTCATCTCCAGGAGCCGTCCATGTGTATAGATAACTCTTAGGTAGCTTGAAAGTTATGTTGGTGATAAGCATTTCTTCGTTCTGGCAGAATTCTATCAATTTGTCTCCTCTTTCATTATAATCCCCTAGTCTAAACGCTCCAGTATATCCATTCACTACACTACTCCCAACTTTAGCATTAAAATCACCCAAAACCATTGTTATATTATGTCTCTTTGTCTCCAGTTAATAATGTTTTAATGTCTTCATATAATATTTCTACTTCTTCATCTTCTTTATCTGCAGTTGAGGCATATGCTTGAATTATATTTGTAACACCAACTTCACTTGCAAAATTCAACCAATCATTATCCTGTCTGAGAGATGCACAAATCCTGTGACACAATGTTCTACTTCATTGTTGACTATAATGGCAATACCATAGTTGTGATTTGTATCTTTGTTATTACTAGGTACTTGAACGATAAATCTTATACTATATTCACCATTGTTCACTATAAAGGTGCCAGTATCCTTCCACCGGGTTGAACTTACTCCAAGGATGCTGATCTTCAATTTGTTCATTTCTTTTAATACATTTTTTAGTTTTCCATCATCTACTAAACTTCTAACATTCCAGGTTGCAATCCTCAAAGCTGAACCGGAGATTCTTAGCACTCTAACCATTGAAGTTCTACCGGAGACTGATGGTTGTGATAATATTTTTTCCAGCCATGATGATTTTTACTAGGAATAATTAATAATATGGTAGGTCTTCCGTCTCCTTCCACATCGCAGTGATGCAACCATACCGCTGTACTTAGCTCTGGTTGCATTTCTTCAAGACTAAGCCGTTCCAATGTCATTCATTTTCCGCCTTAGCTTGATACTGATGCAAAGCTACCCTGCACCAGGTTCCTTTGTCGTCTCTTACGACAGGAGGAACACTCCGTGGTCCTATTCATGCCCGGGAACCACACAGGAAAAAACGGATTTTAATAATGTTTTAAAAATTGATTTTAGTCTCCAATTAATGTATTTACAATTTTAAATTATTTTATAAATGTGGTTGAAATTTCTGTGTAATCAAAATACAATGAATTGTATTTTTATTACTAGGTCGTGGTTCTTAGATTTTATCATTTATTACCAAACTAAGGAAAATAAAATTTAAAATTTTAATAAAATTTATCAATTAAAACTTAAAAGTATACTGAATCAATGTTTTAATATTATTAGTAGTAGTTGTTTAACAAGATGAAAACATTGTTTTCGATATATGTATTTGTTAAATTAAAAACAAATTATTTTGTAGAAATTGGATTTTTATTTTTATATAAATAATTTTACAAGTAACTCTACACCAATATATTATATTTTACAACTCTCATGATCTATCCTGTAGTTTGTTTTTTTGTAGTATTTCTGTATGTTCTGTTTCTATTGCTTTCAAATTTAATATATATACTACCAGTATTCTACCCAACAAGCAAAGTGCCCCCTCCTCCTAATTACCATCTATTTTATTTTTATTTTTGAAAAATATAAGTTTTAATAAAACTAATTTTCTTTATTTAGTTAAATTGTAATGATGGTGAATATAATTCTATGGCATCATTGTGGCTTCAAGTTCCTGAAGCTTCAGTTAGATCATTTTTTCATGATCCAACAGGTAATTAAATATATAAATGTTAAAAAAAAAAACCTTAAAAGTATTAATTTTTATATTTATTAATTTATAGAATCACTTGAAATACCAACTTTAGTGTATTTTGCTATTTCTTATTATTTGCTTACAATTTGGACGTATGGTTTAAGTGTAAGTGCTGGGCTCTTTATTCCGTGTTTAGCTACAGGCGCAGCATGGGGACGTCTTATCGGAATTGGAGTTCAGTGTATTTTCCCAAACGCAGTAAGTTTTATTTTATTTATTAGGTTAATACTATTAATGTAACATATATTCAGATTATTGAATTATTCGAATATTTAAATATTCAAATTTGATTAGGTCTACTGTAAATAATTCAAATATTCGTTTAGATTAAAAGTTTAAATTTATGAAAGATTAATGATATTTATATATCAGTATTTTAAATACTGTTTGCCAATAATAATAATAATAATAATAATAACACACATATTAGGTATATTTGATGAAAATTTGGGGAACCCTATACTAATTTATTATTGTTTTATACTGTTTGTTTTAAATATACTATCTAGTATAGTACATAGGTACTAAATCTGTGTGTAAAAACCTAAGGTTACAGTGTCTATTAATCAATAATGTGTAATATATATTGTGTGTTTTAATAGGTAAATGGTATTTCTATTAAACTATTGTTACTTGATATACTTTCGTTATCTACAAAATTATTTTGTATAAATAATATTATGTATTACCTAAATGCATTTTTTTGATAAAAATTATAATTGTTAAACATTCGAATATTTGTTCTATTATTAAAATATTTAAATTATTCTCACAAATATTAATAATAAATACTAAAACCAGCTAAATATCAAAGATTTATCTATTTATTATTTATTCATGCAAATTATTTTTTAGGATGTTGGAAAATATGCATTGATTGGTGCGGCATCACAACTTGGTGGTGTTGTTCGTATGACAATTAGTCTAACAGTTATATTAATTGAAGCAACTGGTGACATCACAATTGGCTTACCACTTATGATATGTTTATTAACAGCAAAATGGATTGGTGACTTTTTTACTGAGGTAATATATTTCAGTATACAAATGTAAAATGCATTATAAATAAATGTATTCCCTTTTATTTCATATTTTGATTAATTTTCAGAGTATTTATGATATGCATATTCAATTAAGTGGTATACCATTGATGGCTTGGGACCCTCCACCACTATCATCAAATATTTATGCTAGTGAAGTTATGTCTAATCCTGTTACTGTTTTTAAATCAAAAGAATCAGTTGGCAAAATTGTTGATACATTAAAAAAATATACATATAATGGATTCCCAGTAGTTGATGATGTTTTTGGTGTTGATTCGGTAACATTACAATTAATAATAAAAAATTAATCACAATATTCTTTAATTGTATGTATTATTTTAGGATGAAGGTAACTATAAACCTAATGGTCGTTTGCGGGGTCTGATACTTCGATCTCAACTCATTGTACTTCTACAAAATAAAGTGTTTAATGAAGTTCCTTCTGCATGGGATGATGTTTCTTTGACAACTTTTAGACACGATTATCCAAGATATTCGAATATAGATGTAAGTCAAATTTCATATTATTTTTCTTAGCAAGTGGATATAATTAAATTTTGGAATAAAATTAAAATTCTGTGTAATTTACACTACAGTTCATTTTATAACAACTGAGACTTGATACAAATGTGCCAGGTGACGATTTCTTTCTTGGGTTTCTGAAAGTGGTACATGGGAAATTTGAAATTACATAGTATGTGCTTATTTAAAAAAAATGTGTTTATATATTATAAATTAAAATTACAGTGTGGTATACATAACAAAAATTATCTAACAGTCTATAATCAATAACAACAGTTTGTTTAATAACAGTAATACTTTAAAATATATGAGTTCATTATCTGAAAGTTACCTATATACAGGAAATTAAATCCCATTATACGCTTTTGACTCAATCACAGATAATGAGAGATTACTGTATAATTAATATTTTGGTGTTGAGTTACTTGTAGAATTATTTTTATTTACTGTGTAGTTACTTTAATTTTTATTTATTTATAATAATATATGTATATTTAAGTTTTAAGGCTAGAAATTAACACAAATCATAATCCTAAAATTGTATTTAGGGTATTGAAGTTTTGGACAGCGAGCGGCAATATACAATTGATCTATTAAGATTTATGAATCCTTCGCCTTATGTTGTACAGGATGTAAGAATATTTAATTTGAAATTACAATAAAAATTTTCAGTTCATTTTTTTTTATATAATGTAATTTTTAATTATCTTATTATTTAGATAGCATCATTACCAAGGGTTTTCCGACTTTTCAGAGCAATGGGCCTGAGACATATTGTTGTTGTTAATGATTCAAATGAGGTATTTATTATTGATAAAAAATAATATATTTTGATTTAAATTCCTAAAACAATTTATTGGTAGATTTTGCTGTTTAATGTGTAATTATTATTTTATAGGTAGTCGGTGTTGTAACTCGTAAAGATCTTACTCGTTATAGAGTATGGAGACACCGAGGTGCAATTGGTGTTGTAGAACTCCAAGTGTCTGCTAAATTGTGATAACTATCTTTGAATTCCTTTTCGTTATCTGCCACCTGCCACCTTTTTTTTTTTAAACTATCACCTCCCCCTTGATATTTTCTCATTAATACTTTAAAATTTAGTATTGTTTAATATAATGAATTAATTAATAATAGTTATATTTTGAACTTTTACAATTTGTCAAGGACACAAAACTTGACTTAAATACAATGAATAAAATGACAAATGTATAGTTTTTATGTAGTAGAGATGTAATATTAAATGTCATTATAAACCTTCCAAATAAGTTGAAAAATTAAAACAAATTGGAAAAATTATGGTAGACAACAGAAAATATTCGATTCTTGTAATAAATTATTCTATTAATAATATATATATATTATATTCATTACTAATCATAGGCCGATACAGATAAAAAGCTAATTATATTCACAAAAAAGATATATTATTGACTAATTACTATATTTTTATTAATTAGATGCGACCTAATCTGATATTTTTCTCATATTTGACACTAATAATTTTTTTCTGTTAATCTTGTTTTTTATCATTCCTATTGATACTAATATAACCTGATTATTAATTAGAAACCAATATTTAAGCATGGAATATTCTATTTATAATATTTATTTATTATATTCTGTGATTAGAGTGCCATTTCAAAACATATTTTTATTTGTGAGGAAATAAGAAATATAATAAATAAACAGTATTGGAGACAAAAAGAGCTTATTTGTTTATTATAGGTACAAAATTAGTTCAATATTTTAAATAGATACCTATAATAAAACTAATAATTTGACATACCCTTTTATACAAACACTGTCAATAGGTATAAATGATGGTTTTTAATTAGAAAAAAAGTTTTGATAAACTACTACTATAATATAAAGATCAATAAATTTTTTTTATTCAAAAAATTCTTTCCAAATTTTAGTATTTTTCTTTTAATATCTAACTCAGGTTTGTCGAATTTGTGCCGTCTTATATTAGTACAGTATATTTGAATAGAATTAATTTATCATTCAAGGCTTCTCTTTTTTTTTTTTTTTTAGGAAACAATGGGCGTAGTAAAGTCAATTTATTAAGGGGGTTTAGCTGCTTTTACCAACTTATGATCAAAATAATACATCATACAATATCCAATTATGATATTTGTCCGACCTTATCCCTTAAATCCCCTTCCCTGGTCACTTCACCACTAAAAATTTATCCTATATTAGTATATTGTAATGTACCAAATTGTTATATTTTTGTAAATTAAGAAATAAAGAATAGATATTTTTTATTTATTGATTATTAATATCAATTTATTGTAATATTAAAAATATAATATAATTTTAAATATCTTTATATAAGTACAATTTATTTTAAGTAAGTTAGAATTATAACTGTCAATATTCTTGAAAAAAATTATATTTTGAAGTAATATTTCTAATGAGATTATTAAGGACAATAAATGATTTATTTTATCTAATTTTTAAATTGTGATTGTTTCATTATTATATTACATAATTAAGTGGACATTATTTCCGTATGCCCGTATTTGCTGTTTCTGTCTGCATTTTTAATGTTGTTGTAAATGGATCAATGATCTATAGACAAGATTATTATCTATGCCATAGCAACGTTTTTTTTTCTGAAATTGTAATTTTGTTGAGAAAACAATTTTTTTTAAATCTCATTAATTAAAATAGATATATATTTTTAAAATTAAAATTTTAGAAAAAGGCGATGCTACGGCACAGATGATTAGTTTATACATATGATATTAGGTCAAGTGATTATAATATAATAAATAAATATAAATACTTAATTTTTGTTTATTATCAGATTGTTTAGATGGAGATAGCAAATGCAGATATTACATTCTCTTAGGTGACATTATGGGCACAGAATATATTCTGTTATTGGTGCGTTCCACTTGGACGCTTACGAACCGTATAGATAAGTATATACCTATAAATATATACCTATCGTTCTATTTAAAAAAAAATGACGCT
Organism: Pemphigus obesinymphae; assembly: GCA_025469235.1. Classification (NCBI taxonomy): domain Eukaryota; kingdom Metazoa; phylum Arthropoda; class Insecta; order Hemiptera; family Aphididae; genus Pemphigus; species Pemphigus obesinymphae. The sequence continues at coordinate 18,614 of JAIPRL010003806.1, read as the reverse complement.
TATGATTCCAAGTGGAACACTGGAACGCAGTGTGAGCACAGATTAAATGAAACTTGATTTTAACATATTCTGTGGTGTGAGCGCTAGTAAGCGTTTAGAATGTGTTATCAAAAATAAAATTGATAACAATTAATAAAAAAAAAATTATCTAATAATATTATTGACAATCCTGTCTGAAAAATATTTTTTTTTTTAGTTTAATTTTTAATAATAATACCTTTTGTATATATTGTACATATTACCTACCTTGAAAATAAAGACGAGAGTATTATAATCTGTTTAGTACCTATGTCTAGGGACGGATTGGGATTCAAATTTGGCCTGAGAAAATTTAGGCTCATATAATGTATATGTAGGTACACATATTCATTTTTTTATTATATATTTATATACCTATATAATATATTATAGCAGCCTACAGGGAAATCTCCTGGCGTCCCGCCGGCCCAATCCGTGCTGCTTATGTCTATATATATATTTTTCAATCATACATGACATATATAATTTTAGAAGGCACAGACAGCAAATGTTGGTATACATTTGTACGTATTTTGTTATATTGAGTAGGTATGTATACTACTAAATGACAGTATTATTATTATTTGCCATTTGCTACTATGAACTATGAGTTCTTCTTCAGTTTTAATTTTATATATTGACTATGTGTCTATGTCTACTGTTATACACTTACTTATGCGACGGCATTATTATTTACCATCTGCTGGTTAGGTTATACACCTTATGCATTAAAAAATGATAGTTAATATAAAACCAAATAAAACTTAAAATATTAACATATTTGAAAATATATTAACATACATGTCATTAAATGTCAGAAAAATAGTAAGTAAATAGTAAAAGTATCATTGAAAATATGTATTATGAAACATTGAAAAATCATGAAGTGAAGAATGTATTGGTTTTACAATGATGTATTTTGTATTATGTAGGTACCCAATTTTCGACAAGAAATTGTATGTTATTTACTCATTTTCCAGTAATAAATTTGATATAATTTATAATTTAACAAGTTTATTTTTAATACCTATTCTAATTAATTATCTTCAAATATTCAAAAATTTTAAGAAAATATTTAATTTGGTTTCAGCGAAAAATGATTTATCATTTATAAAAATTCACTTTACTGGTCTCATTAGAGCAATTACAAATTTAGAAGATAGTAAAGTTAATTCAGTAATTAACTTTACTATTATTCTTAAAAATTGCAAGAAATATAATTTCAGAATAACTATCAAATATACTCAGTGGCAAAGGTTCTGTTATAAAAACTAAAATATTCCAACTGTATAACAAAAATAAAGGAAATATAGTATTAGAACAAATTGGAATAATTATATTAGGAAATAATGAAATCTAACTTCCACAAAACTTCACTCCTAGTTCTGTTGCTAATATGAAGTATGCGCCACTGACATCAGTGGATGTGTAAAAATCGTTTAATCTTTATAAACATAATATATAAAAACAGAAGGATAAATATGACATCTGAGTATGTGGAAAAATATATTATTGTCAACTCGTATTAAAAAAATTAAGTTTTATATTATATTTACATGTTAAATGTTTTTCTTATCAATTCAAATATATTTGTATTTGTTTATATGGTTTTTTTTTTTGTATCATTTCTTTATTATTGTTTTATTTTATGTTTAACCAAAGAAATGGTTTGTAATAATTTAATATTTTTTATATTTGGGTAAGAACCTTTTATATTTTTAATATTTAATACGGTTTTAAACAAAATAAAACAATTACTTATACTTTATTGAATTCTAATTGAAAATATCAATAACCAATTAACATTTACCAATATATAATAATTTGTTTAATGAATATTGTTGTTAAAAAAAACCCTATATCTACAATATATTACCAGTTAGACGAAGACAGTAAATGCAGGTTTACTGTCCTCGTAAAAATTTAAATATACTAAATACAGAATATATTACATTTAAAATATGCTTTTTGTAAAACTTTAATATTCATCATAGCCTATCTAATATTTGTATAATTTTGTCTAACCATCAATTTAAAAAAAAATCACATAGATATATATTATATAGTAAATAAAAAAAAACATTTATATTCATGGTAATTTGTTCAAAATATTAGGACACTCAATAATGTATTACACATTTGAAAATGGTCTTTTATAGTAGACTTTAATTATTTATCGAATATATCAGTTGTCTATAAATATAATATATTATTATAGTCTCATCTAATATATTAACAAGGATTATAAAAATAAAATACTTTCAAATTTATATTCAATAATATAAATTTATTTATATAATAATTATTAGGTTATAGGTACATAAACCTATTTTACAGTTGAGTTGTTCATTAAATACTAACAAAACTTCAATTAGTGAATTTTAAAATTGCATTTTCAAATCTTTAAAAGTAAAAAATGAAGAAAAAAATATACATCATAGGTGTTTTAATTCAAAAACCTAAATTTAATTAGCATAATTTAAATCTAACAAAACTTCCATCTGTTTCCACACTCGTTGCACATTACAAATGTAGTCATTGGTTCATCAGCACTTCTTGTCTGGATTTGGTTGTACGTACAATTTCGTTTCTTGCATTTACCACATTTCAATAAGTCTGTTTTAGTTCCTTGTACAGTCGCCAATTGAGCGTCATCTATAGATTCTTTAATGAGTCTATTTCTTAATGTTTTCATTTCATCACTGGCCATTTCTTCAGCAGTCATTTTAGCTAATTGAGCAGGAGTAATGGCTCCAGCAATAAAATTGCTTCTGAGTTGTGGGTTTTTAGCATCTTTCAGATTTGAATATCTGCTCCTAACTCTGTTTTTGTAACGAGCATCTGTATTTTTAAATTCTGAATAAATAGCATCTTCTAATTCGTCAGCAAGTTCTTCAATTGAAGCACAACCGCCAAATTCATCTTCGGTTTTCAACGCAGTGATTAATAAATCACGACATTTAAGACGAACGGCATCTGTTGTTGATGGTGTAGGAAAGACAACTGGTTTTGGAGTTTCTTTTTTAATGTCTATTTTCTGTTCTTTTTCCTCAGACTTTTTGCGCTCTTTTTTATCTTTTTTGGGCTCTTGGGGTACAGATTTATCTCCGCTTAATAACTTTTTCCAATTTTTAATCAATGTTTTCGAAAACGTTATTACTTCTTCATCTTTGCAGCTTTTTCGAAATGAATTGACAGTCATGCCCACCCGAGTCTTGGTAAGTATGTCCAATGTGATCGGCAGGTCTTTAAGAGCTTTCAATAAATCCAGGGCTTGACTTTGGTCGGCATTTTCGTCAGACATGCCTTGCAGCTTGTTTTGTATTTTAATTATGTCTTTCTCCACAGACATGGCAACGCTATGTGAATAGTAATTTATAATTAATCAACAGTTGTTAAATATAATAATAATAAACTCCGTCAGTAAATTAAAATTAATAATCTGACGTCTGAAAATATGACAACGCAAGTGATAAAATAAAAATGTATATGTATATTAAAACAAACCACAGGCTATAATGCTAGATAATTTATTACTTTAATAGCAATATTAGAAAAATAAACAAAATATATTAACCGTGGAGACGACAATACAGCGTGCACCCTCCAAAACAATCATTAATATGAGAAATGAGAATCAGAAAATTGATGGAAAAAAGTTGTTGTCTAATGATAAAAATTCGACACAGGCAGGCAATGTCAAGACAATGCAACCTAATAATGTTTCAGTGTTGGAATGCACTGTATTTGGAATTTCGAATAGTTGGTATTAATGGGATACAATTTTCCCGGAGTTTATCCAGTTTTCCATCTCGATAGTATTCTCCACGGACTAAGATACTATGGACTGGTATCGCTTTGATGGAGGGTGTAGAGGGCACGATTTAAGATATCTTAATACTTAGTATCTTAATTCGTGTCTTAAATCGTGATCTGGCTAGGTAAAACTGGTATATATTTAGGATTTTATTTTTTAAACATTAACATCACTGTGGTATTGTAACGTGATAAAAAAAACTGATAAATTCAAAAAGTCATTTGGAAATTGCAAATGTAAATACTAAATTACTTTAACTATTTGAATTAAAATTAAAAATTAAAATTGTTGTTGTATGTACAGATTATATTATATTATATTATATAATCTGTGTTATAGGTAGTTAATAGTATTCCATGGTAACACTTTTCATTTTCTAATTTATGTTCAACTATTTGTTGTTTAACTGTTTAAGTAGGTACTCGAATAATTTATTGGTCTACTACTAAGGTATACTACAAAGTTTACCTAAGAATATATTTATTTATAATGGGTAAGTACATTTACCAGTAGATTATTATTATTTTAAGTATATTGTTATATTATAGAATCAATGGGTTTACTATTAATTCAACTGCATAGTAGGTAACTAGATTTGTCAATTATTTATTTGAACTTTTTCAGCAAAAAATGAAGGTATCTTACATCATTTTAATCAATTTAAGTTACTTACTCCAGATGCAATCAAGAAATGTCAGAATAAAAATAATGAAGAAAAAAATGGACAGACTATTTTTTTAGATAAATACAATTTAAGGTAATCGTAAAAATTACTTTATATATTTTTCATTATAATATTATCAATATTACATTTTCTATATGAAATATGACTCAATTAATGAATTTAATTATGTGAAACTTGTAGAGACTTATGAAATATAGACATTTTATCCATATTATGATTGGTATAAAAATAAATAGAATAAAAATCCCTATATAGAAAAAAATTTCTTCTGGAAAAAAAAAAAGCCATGACTCATTATATATATATATATATATAATTATTTAATTTGTAAAAATTTTAATTTCCTTATTCCCTTTCATACCTCATCTTATGGATATAATCATCCTTTACACCGTATACTGAGTTCTATGAATGACATATAGCCTAATAAATATAAAGCAAATTAGTAAATTTTGAAATTTAAGGTCGCATAACGCTTTTATTTGTTGTACATATTGATAGTATACTCTTAAAATATATACTGTTTAAGGTATGTAGGTAGTTTTATAGTTTTTACATTGTAACCCCGGAAATTGCTGTTTGGTGTTAATAAGTAAATAAAATAAAAATACTACCTACCTAATTAAAATGTTATTTTTATATTTAAAAAATATTTTATATTCAACTATAACAATTGAATGTAATAAGGGTCTTATATTTGTGTTACTATTTGTTATTAAACAAGAACATACTATTTATGTGGGGTAGGTATATAAAACATCAAAAACATTCAAAATGTTAACTGTATAATAATAATTTTCACAATTTTTTTTTAGTTTTCAGACAGAAAAAACATTTTAATTTGTGTATTAGATTTGTTCCCATTATTTAATTAATTAATATATTTAATCATTTTTTACTAACTAGGAAAGTCATCTACTTAAAATAATTCTCATGGGGATTTTTATTCTTATATATTATGCATATTGAGAATTTTCCTCCAACCTAATAGACTCTGTAGGTCATAAAACATTTGAACTGATTAAGTAGAGTATAGTCAAAAATACATGAAAACAAAGATGTTTTTAATAGACGGTTTCTTCACAGTTTTTAATTTAAATAAAGCTTGTAGAACTGTAAAATTAAAATTGCTAAATTTTGTAAGAAAAAATAGTTACCAAATATTACGAACTGGAAAATAAAAGGTTTTAAGTCACAGTTTTTTAATTTTAATGTTGGATTGTATATATTTTTTACTTTATAAGTAAGTATATAATTCAATTTAAAATATTGTTATATGTATTATCCATTTGTAATTATTTTTTTCGAATTTCAGGGATTGTTCATATGTAATTAATATAATAAAGAATTTGAAGACAGTCAACTCTATTAAAATTGAAGAAAATGAAAAGTTGCATAGCAACTTAAACAAATTTTTTGAAAAAAATGTAAGATATTAGTTCAATATTATTGTTTACTTTTATGGTAGAGACTAATATTTATAATTATTTTTGGTGTATTTTTATTATATGCGCTTTATTTCTTGGTAGAGATGGTCAAAATTGCACGAAATAGTGATATTGAACCTTTGTAATACCAAGCACTAAAATATAAATATTTGAATGCATACTCAAACAATTATAAAATTAATTAATTTTTATATTTAAAATTTTGTCTTTAGTCTTAACATACCACTAGTAATACTACCACCCACCATATTTCTGGATAATAATTTCAATATTTTAAATATTTAGGTACTCACACTCATACCACAGAATAATCTATTCTCAAAAAGTACTAAAAAATTCGAAATTTTCTATTTAAATATCAATATAATTTGGCTATCTCTGCTTCTTGGCTTTCTACTAATCATAATGCTAAGTGTCATATGCAATCAACACCTCTAACTCTCACTTAATTAGATTTTAGAGAGATATCTGCATATATTGTATAGGATAAATTTACCCAATTTTTCGATTTTATATTTGATATTGTGGCTATTGTATAGTTTAATTTTGATTAATTATTATTAGTAATCTTTAATTAAATTTCATAAAATTACAAATAAAATATTAAGTTTTTAGAATTTCAAATGCACCTTACTTCTTTAACATCTGGTATACCTCAAGACAGGAGATATTTTGTATTTATTTTTTGTAAATCTCCAATTTCTTGTAAATGGAACATTTTCTGTTCTGCAGTATACTATAGGTTAAGACCGTCCATGCGACTGGCATGACACAACAAGGTGTATATGTAATGAGCTGTATTATCACATTGTTTTCACGTATGTGCATATCTACATAGTTCCAGCCTATACATGTATACGCCACATCATTCAGTAGTTTTATATTTGTTTTTTTATTAATCATTTTTGTAAATATGATATTTATGCCTATTTTTTAAATACAAAATTTGTATTTTTTTTTATTTGTTTTTAATTATAAATATTTAAAAATAATTACTTATGATATAAATGAATATGATTAATAATAATAATACATTAATATGTATGAGTGAGCGGGCAATATTAACATTATATTTATTATTATTAACATATTAATACACAGTAGCCGTGCTGCAATGAACATTGTGTCACATGTTCGTGTATAAAAATTGTTTTGTTTTTATATTCATACATTTTTATAATCTATACATGACTACAAATTTTCAAATGGCAGAAAAAGCTATTCTGGAACATATTTGTACCTTGTGTTGCATGTGTTGGTTTTAGATAACTCGTTATTAGTGACAAGTGTCATTCAGCGCGATATATAGACCATCTTGATATGACAGGAATCATTCCAGATAGTAGTGGCGGCTCTAGCATTTAATTTTGGTGGGAGACCAAAATTGAATTGATGACCTTTTTTTTTTTTTGTACCAAAAAATAGATGCTATAGATAACCACTAAGTACTTTAGTGTGATACAAAATTAATGTATATTATATAAAAAATGTAAAACACAACAGTACAAGTGTTGTTCTGAACACATTTGGGCTTAAACCCCATTAATTTCCAATTACTTTCTTTAATATATTAATTATTACTTGTGCTAACTTTCATTTTGTTTTTTTGGCTGTGTGAATTAAATGTCAAGGTTCTGTACAATGTTATTTATAAGTATACTGGTGTAGATGTCTGTTTTAATGTTACACCTCTCCATTTTAATAATGTTTTTTTCTTTGCTTGTTTATTATTCAGATGAAAAGAACAAGTTTGAGTTTTGGCTGGGTTAGGCTTTGATAAAGCTAATAAATATACTGCATTTATGATAATCAACAGCAACTTAAAGTTGAATGTAGTAGATTATATAAGTTATTTAATAGGAATGCTGAATACTTTTAAAATATTTTATACCCCTTTAAATTATAATTTAACAATTTAAAACTACTTTAGGCAGTTTATTGTACTATTATTTTATTCAATTATTTATTATTTATATTAATTATTTTTATTATTATTATTTTTTTATAGAATCTCGTCGAAGAAATTCATAATAAAAAACTTGCAGTATTCAATTTGAAGCTAAGTAAAAAGTAATTTTATAAAACTATAATTAAATTATATTTGTGTATAACTCAACCCATTAGTTTAATTAAGAATTTCATTTGCATGGTGTTTGCTTAACATCAGATATAGCCAATTAACAAAGATTGGTAAAATACTATTAAAATTGTTTTTAAATACAAAATACACAAATTTACAATGAAAAGATACAAAATACATTTATTCTCAATAAGTAAATACAAGGTACTAAATACAATTTAATACACTTGTTAATTCAAAAATTAATATATATAACTAATATAAATAATCTTTAACTACTAGAATTAAAAGAATAAATGTAATTGTATATAGTAGTAATACCTAATTAAATATTATAGTGATCTCATTTTTATTGTTTCATAGTGAATAAACTTTAACATATTTATATTACAATTTATAAAATAAAATGACAAATTTAAAAAGTAATAGAAACTTTTGTATGTAAAAAAAAAAAAAAAAAAATGGTTGAAAAAATAATAAGTAGTATGGAAAATAAATTATAATAATATACATATCCTAATAGCACAGACCGTCCCACCTGTTAAGTGCGTGTTTTGATCTTGTCAAGCTGTTCCTGTCAGGAATTATTTAGATCTTCCCGGGAGCGGCCCGTGAGAGTCCAATTGATTTGCTAATTATTCAGGTTGGTTGTATAGGCAGCGTTCTGGGAGGTACTTTTTTCATACTTCTCGAGGCTTACTTTTTTGGCACATCCTGGAAGAGCTACATATTATGAGATGAAAAATAACAAATTGATTAGATCTACTTACATTCGACTTTTTTTGTGTGTAACTAGCTGTGGAAGAAGATAGGGGGATGGGTGCCCATAGAATCGGACTCGGATTGATATTAAAGTATGTTATACACTCCAGTATATAACATACTAAAAGTTACTTTTTTTGGTATTCTCCAGAGGAGGCTATGTCCCTGCTCTACCCCCCCCTAATAGGCACCAATATATAGAGTCTTTAAGCAAAAGGGAGGGGGTAGACATCCACAAGGTGATAACTCCACTTCCGCTTGATTTATGAGCAATCCAAAATTCGATTTTAGATTGCCTAAAAAAGTGACTTTTAGTATGTTATATATGAGTGTATAACATATTTTGCAACCAGTCCGAGTCTGTTTTGGTTATTATTGAATGCTCTGCGGCGATTCAAAAAGTTTCTCTTCTTTTACCGTGTCTGTAATCGTATACCATTACTCAAGCATTTATGTACCCATAATTCCAACTACGTTTGTGTCACTGAAGCGTAGTTCGATTAGTTAAGCGTGAGTACAAAAGTTGTTTAGAATTCAATGGTCAAAGGTTTGAATCCAGTGGCTGGAATTAAGAATTGTTGTAAAATTTATAGCAAAAATAAAATATACGATGCGTAGAGGTACTAAGAAAATATAAATGAAAAATACAATAAAAACAAAATGTCCGCCTGCAAGTTTTTTTTTCAATTAACTCGATATTGGACACGGTTTACTTAGGTCTGTGTAGACGGTCCTTATGACAGTTGGACATCGAACATCAGGATGGTCTATGATCGTCCAGTACCGGCACGGGAACCAAATGGGCCGTTCCCATTTTCAGTTGACAACTCCCGTCAGGACCATTCCGGGAGGTATTTTGTGCTGTTATGGTAATATGATATGTCTATATATTATATAATTATTATTTGAAACATTGATATAATATTTAAATTATTTAGGTAGTTTTGTATTTTACTAAATTATTTTTTATATTTTCATCAGAAATCATACATAATATTATCATGTAGTATAAAATCATTAGCAAAAATTAATCATCATGTGAGAAAAAACAGTCAAATTGAACGATAATTATGGTAGTAACAAAATAAACATTTTCAGAAAAAAGTATTTATTATATTTTTGCTTAAAAATCTGAAATATAATATGTGTCAGGTAAAAAAAAAAATATCTAAGTATAAGATATATAGAAAAATTGTTCAAGATATAATAAAGTTATATTTGAAATACATATAATCCCTAAGAATTAACCTATAAATATTTAAATACAATTTTAACAAACCTCTAAGATACGGTTTGCAAGACGCAACATATTTTACAAGGTGTAACATGTCGTGGTGACTGTTGTTTTTCTGAATAACAAATATTTTCAGTCCACTCAAAATTTTGTTAATACACACGCGAGCTTACAATAAATTTTATAAATTAGGTAATAATATATAATAAATTAATATTGATGTTTACAATTTGTTTAGCTATATTATTACAATTGTATTATAAAGTGTGGTGTAATATTAATAATAATAATAATATTTTAACATTTATAGAATTTCATCTTCTGGTGGAGAAAAATCTAGTTTTGACGTCATGACGTTATAGGGTCATTGTCATGTATTGCACATCACTACTAATGAGAAAGTCATGTCCCTAACTGCGGCGACCAAAAGTTCATTTGCTATAACGTCATGTCTTACAAACCACACTTTTAATCATGGGTATATTTTGTTTCCAAATGCTAAAAACTTCTTATTTATTGTACATACACAATATAAATAGCTATTACATCTTATATTCTTTTTAAGGGTTAAATTTAAAATTATTTTAAGGATTATAAAACTATTATAACCTTTTAACAAATAATGGTAGTTATTCTTACTAGGTGACATGAAAAATGTGTGTCATATATGAATATGTTTAAAGCCATCTAACCTAGTATAGTATAGTACCTACTACCTACCATATTACATATTATATTACACTAAATTCTGGAGACATTTCATTGGAAATTAACTTATATGTACATAACTATATGTATGCATCTGTTATCTTTAATAATATATTGAGTATAAATACATTTGTTTTTTAATTTATTGAATTGTCGAATTTGATTATTTAGTATTATCTGTTGTAGTAACTTATAAAAGCATGTATTAATTTTTAGTATAAATTATTAAGGTAAAAACATTTAAAATAAAATAAAATTGTGTTTAAGATTTTAAATAATTTTTTTTTTATTGTTACAAAAGCTATGATATTTAATATTAAATTATTACTTAAGAGGTACACGCTCATTTAATGATGTTTTATATGTATAATAATATTATTAATCCATATAGTTGGATGACTAGCCAACTAAATGAGTGAATCGATTATTCCAAGATTTACAAATATTGTTTGTACGATGGTCACCGGTAATGGTAGTTTCATGGACATTTCCAAGTATCCGGAGGAAATAATGGACTTATTTTTTTTAACATAAATATCGTATCAAGCATACGTATTATATAAATCGTTTGTTGGTGTTTAGTAGTCAATTTTTGATGTTTGGTGGTCAACATTGTAGAAGTTATAGGGTTTTCAAAATTGGGTTGCTAACTTCATAGCTGCTTTCTGCTTTCACAGAAAATTCAAAATTTTTCAAAAAAAATTTTGCAAGTTTATTGGCATTTGGTAATCGAATTTTGACGTTTGGTAGTTAAAATTGGAAAGGTTGTAGATTTTCAAAGTTGAAATACCAATTTTATGGTTGATAATAAAATCGTAGACAAGAGAACTTAAGAAATTTAAAAAGTTTTAATTTTAGAGTCGGCATGTGCAGGTCTTTAATAAAGAACTGCCATATAGGAACATAACATTGAATATCTTTACTTTTTTGTTGGGCTAACATTTGTCATGACTCAAAAATAGTTGAATAAGTAGGTATATAAATACGTACCTATGCTATAAATATAATTATTAGTTAAAACTGGGTAGGTATATAATAAGAAATTAATGGCCGTTATATAGGAATATAACTGCACAATTTAAATATTAATAGGTGCTTGATTGTACGGTATTATTCAATCATTCTCTCAATGAGTTATTATGACTTATGACCTTCCTTCCATTACGGCTAGAAGGGTTCTCAGGGTATAATTGGTTTGAACAATCGACAGGAATGCACTTGATTAATTAGAGGAATTGGTGTTTATGTGTCTATGAAGGATATTATTATTTAAAATTAAACTTCATTAGCCTATGGTCTACCACACTACATACACATTTCGTATTAATTCATTTAGTTATTTATTTATTTTCAAACATTAATGAAAAAAAGTTAAGTAATTGACCTTACGCGAGCCTCCTTTGAGGGGTCACCGTACTGCAACAAAATCACCGTAGATACCTACCCTAAACGGCCTAAACGCCAGCAAGGATAATTAGGTGAAATATTTATGCGTCAGATATAGCTGAACTTAAGAGAACAATAGAATTTACGAAATATTATGAGTGTAATAACCCACCCGAAACCTCCTAATACACTAATTATAGGTACTTAATTTATTTGATTCTTAGACTTGGGTAATTTATTAAAGCAAGCTGTATTTTGACGTTCCTGAAATTAAGTTATTTACCGGAGTTCTTCCTCTAACGATAGATGTTGCAGCTGGAGATGAATTCGGTCGAGAAAACGATTACCTATACGATTATACCTTATAAGTACCTCGTATAATAAAGATTTTTTACTTATAGGTAGGTACTCTAGGTACCTATTTATCATACTCGTCGTTAATTCAATAAATATGACGACGCGAAGAAAGAAATGACAAGAACATTGAGAAATCAGGTAGGTAATGCCTAACTGGATGGACATTCTGCCATTCCAGAGAGACCGTCCGTATACTGTTGCATGTTGACTATATGTGGCCATACAATGACGAAAGGACGATGCGCTACGACGGAGCAAAGGTCAATTTGCGGGACATTTCTATGTCCGTAGGGAAGGGTTTATTGTTGACCTAAACAATTGTATCCCGATTGTACAATGGCGAATCTAAAGGTCATCTAAGGGGGGGGGGCAAATTTTTAATTACTTTTAACTGATAATAAATTTTACAGTTAATTACTTAACAGCGTTGTAAAGCATAACGTAGTAAATATTATTTAATTTAACCACACTACTTAAAAAAAAAAAAAATATTAAATAGGTACCTAGATATCTAAAAAAAAAATACCTAATAGGTACACTAAAAAAATATACAATTAAGTGGATATTATCTAAAAAAGTAAAAAAAATTAAAGTGGTAGCCTAGAGAATAATAAAGTTTTACGGTTGGATGATGACAATTATAGCTATAGACCAATATTTGATCAACTTATATAAGGTTGCATGCGAAGTGGCCAATATTATATAACACTTAGTAAAATTAATTCGCAACCACATTCATGAAACATTAAAACCTCAAAGGAAAAAGTTTCTTTCGCCAATATACATTTAGGGTGCATTCATTATATGTGGTCATGTGGATAAAGGCATAACTCAAAGTTTCACGTTCATATCCAGACAAATGTGATTAATAATCATTCTAATATTGTTATGTTTAAACAAAAAAGCTCAAGTTAATAGTTTAATTCTGGAAAGTTACAATTAAGACATTTCATTGAATATTTTTGATGATCAGGTTTTATTGGCAAAAGCAATGTTCTTCAATCATGAAAAATCATGAAAAATTTTGTAACGCAAGGAAATACAAATCAAATATTAGACTATGGGTCAAAATCACATACCAATCGTTAATCAAGATTGTTCGAGGCATTTGCAATTAATCAAGGCACAATGGTTCTTCCTAATTATTTTAATACATTTATGATAAATTTATCGAAGTCCAAACCTAAGAAATTAGAGTCAACAATTAAAGCTTTTAAATTTTAAACCTACATTTTGTACTACCATCAGTATTAAACGTTACACCATCATATCATATATGGGTATCAATCCACTCATAATACCAGTAAAATAACACTGAGTTTTTTTTATTAGGTTCTTAAATTTAATTATATTATTGAAGACTGTAAGACGTAAGGATATACAAGGGGAGGTATCATGGTGCATGTTGTTCGCAGATGATATAGTAGGTACTGATGGGAGAAAGTCCTGAAGAAGTAAATGGCAAACTTGAAGAGTGGAGGGAAGCTCTGGAAAGTAAAGGACTAAGGATTAGTAGGAGTAAAACAGAATATATAGAGTATGATTTTGGTGGAAGGGAACACAGAGGGAATAGGGAAAGACTAGAAATAAAGTTAAGTGGGGATGTGGTGGGAGAAGTGGAGAGGTTCAAGTATTTATGGTCCGTTGTACAGAAAGATGGGGGTTTCGAAGAGAATATGAACCATAGGATTAAGTGTGGATGGACGAAGTGGAGAGAAGCGTCAGGTATTCTGTGTGATAAAAGAATTCCTATTAGGTTAAAAGGTAAATTTTATAAGGCAGTAGTGAGACTTGCAATGATGTATGGAACAGAATGTTGGGCAGTAGATAGAAAGATAGAACAGAGAATGAGTGTCGCTGAGATGAGAATGTTAAGGTGGATGAGTGGAGTTACTAGAGAGGATAAAATAAGGAATGAATATATCAGAGGTAGTATAGGGGTAGCTTCGATAGTAGACAAAATGAGAGAGAATAGGTTAAGATGGCTCGGGCATGTATTAAGGAGGGAAGACACTGAGGCAGTAAGATTAGTAAGGGAAGTGCATGTTGTTGGAAAGAGGGAGAGAGGAAGACCGAAAAAGAGACGGGGGGATGTGTTGGCGATTGATATGAGGAAGGTGGGAGTAAGTGAAGAAGATGCGGGAGATAGAATTATGTGGAAGTGTAGGACCAGGGTGGCCGACCCCAAATAGTTGGGAGAGAACCCGAAGGAGAAGAAGAAGAAGAAGAAGATTATCGAAGGCCTTTGAGTTACATGAAGAGTAAATTAGGTAATTAAAGAATAAATAAAGATATAATAAAAATACATTATACAAAGGACAATACATTCTGAATGGAAGGTAAATAGTGCCGATATGTTCCGATTATGTGCACGGCTGAACAACTTTTTCGAACCGGCCGGATTCGAGTCGATCCGATCTAGTGCACGCCCATCTTAAAAGTTCACCCGAATGTGTATAGTGTATCAATATAAATTTAATTAAAATTGTTAAAAATACTACAGAAATCCAACGGTTTTTAATTAATTACTGTGAAATATAAAAATTATAGTATAAGTATGTATCTACTCTGTGAATCAGTGGGTCAGATATCATATCAATACTTAAATACGGACTCGTCACAGGGTATATAAGACATAATTTAATTAAATAAAATATTGGTGAGAGTAGGGGGATAGTATGACAGAGGATACGTAAACATGGCAATAGGCTAAAGAAGTAAAAAAGATAATATCAACAAAAAAGAGAGATAATAACATAGGGCAGCAACCCAAGAAGATGGTTATTAGAGAAGTACAGATAAAAGAAGAGGAAGTTGTGTATGGTATTTATTGATCTAGAAAAGGTGTTTTATAGGGTTTCTAGAGAAATTTTGAAATGGATATTAATGAAGAAAAGGTTACTAAAGTTGTACGTGCATGTAATTGAGGACATGTATGAAAGAACCAGTACAAAAGTAAGGAATTTGTGTAGAGGAACTGAGGTCAGGGTAGGAGTGAGGAGTGAGGAGGATACGAGAGATAGAGTTCAGTGAAAGTTGACGACTAGGGTGGTCGAAGGAGAAGAAGAAGAAATAGCTGTGACTCGTCAATTTTAGGTTTAAACTGAACATGGTTTATATATAAAAATGATTAAAAATGTAATAACATTGTATCAAAATTAGGGATTCCTACTTTAGAAAAGTTTTGTTTTACTACCTACGCATATTATCCTCTATCCAATGAAAAATCACAGATCAAATTCAATGTTTCCATTTAAATTATTTGTGATATCATTTCTTATGTACCTATTGAAAACTATATTTATTTTAATAATTATGCCATTAAAAGTGTTTTCATAAGAACTAGTTTACATAAAAAATATACCTATAAAATGTTGAACAAATTTAAGAGGGATTCCTTTATTTGTGGTTATACCTACGTATGATATAAAATGTAGATACCTACCTAATAAAATATAAAATTACAATGTCTATGCTGCGGTTACTCTATGGCATAGAACATAATATTATGTCTTTGAATATTTAAAAACGTTGAATATATTTCAGAAATTCTATGCATTTGTTCATTAATATAACTTATTCAATAATAATAACAATTTTTTACTCATTTATAAATTATCCGATCATTACTTTTGGTTAAAAATTGTGAGTATCTAGTGTCCATATATAATATCAATTATTATAAATAAAAATTAACATAAAATAATTTACTTTTAACTACGTAGGTACACGTAATTCAACAACCATTTTGTTATTTTCAGTGCTAACCAAAAACTTCATGATTTATTTTTTCGGGTATAATGGGAACTGTTGAATATCTGAGCAAAAAAATGACTTATCCTGTTTCGATGCGATGTGTAAGTATTTATGTACAAAAAAATCACGTCTATCCTATGTTTTAAATTTCAATATAGGTAGGTACCTACCTATTAAAGTAAGTTGTAACTAGTGGCATATTTTCGTTATTATTTATAAGTAAATGTGAGATAATACAGTAGAATAATATTAATATAGGCAGCTATAAAATATTTAACGCTCCGAACCACTTAAATGAATTTAAGTATAAAAGTATATTCCAATTGTTTTAAAATTTCATTTTTATTTATCAATACTTAACCCCTATAATACTTCCAGTTTTCAATTAATTAATCGTAAACTGTATTTATATAGGTACATATTATATAATATCACGGAAAAAAATAGTTACAATAAACATTTAAATGGTTAATTCAACCATAAACCATGGTATTTATACAGAATATCTTATAACATGGTTAAACGTAAGTGCTAAATATATATAGTTGATTTAGTTGTGTTTATTTTAACTATTTAATACTGTTAAAAATTTTTATTGGTAAATTGTCCCAGGAAAATAGTTAGGTATAGTTGTATCGAACTAATTATTAGATCGAATGTATTTATATATGAATTTATATGTACTTCTCTATAATAAGTACTTATTCAGGGCAATATTTGTGAGGGGTCGTGAAGTATGAAACTGACGACTTGTGCTTAAATAATGACGATTTTCAAAAACTTTTTCTCGCTTCGCTCGAAATATTTTATTACTTATATATATTACTAGAATGCAGTCATATATTAAAAATATTTACCATAGTAGGTATAGCTCACTAAACTATGAGGGTGTTCTTAGCGCATCTTGTGACAATATCTCGGTACAGGTTAATAGGTACATTTTTGATTTTTCCAATGTATTAGACACTGACGATTGTTGGTCGATCAACAAATTTTTAAAATGTATGCAGTACCTATAGCACGGCATAAATACAATTAAGTCAATCGAGAATCACTGTTTTGACAAGATATGTCCACTGAGTGCGCTAAATGTTATGCCATCCACATATTTTTGTACTGTAATTCATTTTAGGTTTTTAAGTACAAGCATAATTAAACATCTTATATCACTGTTGTATCTGTTGTTCATAGACTGTAGTTACTAATATACAGTGGTGTAATCGTAAATAATGTTTTGGGTATACTCTTCAATTTTGTAATATAATTTATAAATTTAGGTAGGTACCTACTTTTATTGCATATTGAAAAATTTTAATTTTTCTTAATTTAACTCGTGAGTCGTGATGGTGACGGTTATAATTAGGTTTTCAGATTCTCAAATTATCACTTTTAACAAGTATACTCGTATATTTTAATCTATGTTGCCGGCCGAAGTTTATTTGTACGAAACATAATATTATGTGGGTAGGTATATATATTTTTCTAAAATAATACCTACATTATAAATGTATAATATCTATAATAAATAATATTGAAATTTTTTCACGGCCTACTAAATACATATTTATAATTAAAATATTATTATCAGAAGTCTTTAAATAAATTGTAATCGTAATTTTCCGACAATCTAATACCTATGTATTTATTAAATAGTTGAGTAAAATATTACTCACCAATTTTTCTTTACCGATTTAATAAGCAGAAAAAAAAAGTTATAGTTTTCCGACTATACCGACTGCCGAATAATTGCGGACTGACTTACTTTTTGCCAAATAATATTCTGAGTGAGGGGTCTTCAAGACCCCCTTAACCCCCTTTCCCTTCGGCCCTGTACCTATTGATAGTTAGCTATATAGTTTTTACGCGTAACGTTTTTTACGTTTTTACTTGCACGCGCGTGCAAGTAAATATTATATCGTATACTAAATTAATTATGGTCGATTTATTTGTGTTTGATATATTGAACGATTTTCAAATATCTGATATTATACAAAAATTCTAATGTTCATCATTTTTAAATTATTAAACAGGTACCTAGGTATGTATAATATACTATTATTATATAATATTGCTAACTAAAAATATAGGTAATTAATCAATGACATTTTATGAAAAACAATACAATTTATATAGTACCTATCTATTATCTAATTGTATTTATTGTACAAGTCAAAAATGTATACCTAATCTAACTAAATTACAAATATATACCTAATTTTAAAACATAGAAGTTATAGTACTGTCGTATACGTCAATGTAGGTTTCGACGTATACGGCAATACAAATTAATAAAACAAATCTTAATACAAAACACTTTAATACAATAGTAAACGTATATCAATATAAAACATCAATATTATATC
>JAIPRL010003805.1:0-43533 GCA_025469235.1 Pemphigus obesinymphae | reverse complement strand
TTACGTTGACGTGTCCCCGGGGAAGCCGTGGCGGCGGCACAAATCGCGGCACTCAATTATCCATATTATATACATTAAAAGAGAGTCCGAATCCGTTAATATTTACGACGGCACGAAAGACTATTCATCATCTTGCAGACATTATGCACACGGCAGACGGAGCATACAGGGGGGGGGGTGTCGGGTGTACATACATAATATGGTAAGCGTGGTCGTACACTGCGACGGTTGTGCGTTTTCTTCTCGTCGTATCACATAATATATTATTATGGTATATGTATACACTGTACGGTGTTTCGGAAGGAATTGTAAATATTTGAGGAGGTGCGGTATGACGGATGTTTTTCGAGCGATAGTGAAATATTTGACTGAAATATGAATATATATTGCGTACGATTCTCACGAAATTTGTCTTTAACGCTACAGATAACATAGGTAATAATATGAGCTTTACGTAATATCTCATGTAGGTAACTTTCCGTTCCACGACGAACACACACTCATACATACACGACAACAGTACAACGCGATAATTGTTTTTTTTTTTTTTTTGTTTTTTAATTAAATAATAAAATATAGTTTAATAAATATCAATAAAAAAGTCGGTAAACACTACACACACATATATATATACGTATATAATTTAGCACCGATATGCTCGTTGGTGTTTATTTTAAAGTCCCTTCTCACCCCACGTTTTCGTCACCGTTCATTATGCAACGCGTATAGTGCACTGTCAACGTATACGCAACTAACTAGAAAAAAAATGATGCACCTTTTGTAAATTATTGTAAAATACAATGACTATTACAAAAAAATTAGTGTTTAGTCATTAAATATAGGTATTCCCAGACTACCAGCTAATACCCTAGACAATATTGTATACAAATGTACTCGTACAAATGGCTACTGTATATGTGTAAAATTTGTTTCTGCGTTAGGTACTTATATATTAATAATTTTTTCATAATATCCATAAGCAGAGAAATAAATAATTAGGACAATATGGTCGATTTCATATTGTAACAATATTTCAAGGAAACTTTGTGAAAATGTTTAATCACACCATTGAATTACAAAAAAATCAGAGAAAAAAACACAACGATTTGTCGGAACCTATCTTGGATCGAAAAAAATGTCCATCTCGTCGCATTGAACATATAATTTATAAATAGGTATATATATAAATCATCAATGCTCATCCCAGACTATAGTGATCATAGAAAGCTATAATTTTTAGAGAATATTTGTTTAATAACATAGGTGACCACTATTAAATGGTTATTATAATAAAATTATTGTGTTTGTATCTCAAGTGGTAAATATTTGTTCTATTTGTTTCAATAACCTACCTTGTATAACCACTTGTGTCTTCTACCATTCCTCTTCGAATTACACTTTCCATACCATATTCAAAAAGCATTTTCAATATTATTTAGAACATGAACAATTATTTTCACGATATAATTGTTAGTATTGTTCAAGAAATAATTTAACAATATTTTGAAATTCTATTATTATTTTTTTTTTTTTTTAGTATTGTCTTGATTATGAATAAAATACACGTCTAAAATATTTAAATATACATGTTTTCAGAATTTTATTGAAAAAAATATTTCACAATACATTAAGTAATTAAATATTGTATTGAACATATTTTCAACACATGTCTAAAACATTAACTTTCCATATAATTTTTTCAACACGATACCGTATTGTTATTTTTTTTTTTTTTGAAATATTGGTAAAAACAGATTAAAAACATATTTTTACACTATTTATATGTTCCGATTGTTATCTGGGAATCTATTTCTATCTATAAATCATGTACATTTTTTTATTTTTAAGTAGGATGGAAAACTACTTTTGTCCATGACCATATTCGAAAAATGCAAAATGCGATCGTATAATACAGTGGCCGGAACTGCAGGACCCAGAATCACAACATATAATATTCACGAAACTCGAACCGAAATCGATAGAATAATAATTACGGTTTTAGTATCTGCTCCACTTAAAATATTTAGTTTATGTTCCTCCGGAAACAGCCGGTTTATGTGCGAAAGTCGTCTAAACTAATTAATTACTCATTTTTCTTCCTCCGAGTGGTCCCTCGGCAAAAGGGTTTTCACATGGTACACGGTGGACCCTTGTATATAATGATCGATGTAGATAACACGGACGTTGGGTCAAATGGTGGACAGAGGCAGGGAGATAGGGCACGGGTAAATGCACACCACCGGGGCCAAGAAGCACACCGAATGTGGCGGTATTAATCCGTTTTAATAACGCCGAGGCTTTGGGGACCTGACATAATATGTACCCGTGGAGGTCGTACACTCCGTATACTAGACGGCATAATTCATAATGTATAAAAACGTACATTCTTTTCGTTTCGTTTCTGTTCGTCGGACCGAATCCCCAGTCCTATGCACATACATCTTCGCTGGCAAACGTTTTCCGTGCGGATGCTTTTGATTACGCAAATCGCGTGTGCAGTGGCAAACAGAAGATGCACGTGTGCCGTAAAACAAAATTGGGGTTTTGTACTCCAAAAAGATTTATTGTCGACACAATTCTATATATGTACGTTTGTCAGATTTCTGTATGTCTAATATATTTGGTGTATAATATTATATATATACGAGTAGAATTGCATACACTGTTGACCCGAGTTGTGAAAATCCACGAAAAGGCCACAGACGAAAAACTTTATTCTGTTGAAGACTCTTGAAAATATATCGATAAAAATATTTAAAAAAAAAGAGTTTGCCAGAGGAGTATGAAGTATTTGTGAAATATATTACGTCAATTAAATATTATTTCGAATAGTTTGTCACCATATCGTTCCGTCCGAGGGCCCAATAAGTATTATACGAGTTTTATTAAAACCCTATGTATGATTCGCTAACAATTTCTTCCATTATATCGATCACTATACATATTTTTTTTATACGTATTTTCCTTAGTTTTTCTTTGACTCATCTGCTGCCAGCACTCGACTTTTCCGCTATCTGTTTTTGTCCGTATTTCGCGTTTTCCGAAGCCTAGGAGAAACGGTACACCCATTATCGCGTATTCTTAATATACATCCTGCATCAACCCGTGTAGTTATCGTCCGTATCTCCGAGATTTCGAATCATGGAAACAAACGTTTTTCGACGATCTCTGTAGATCACATCTTCGTTATACGGCAAAAGTCACATACCCGTCACATACCGTGGTGATAACGGATGTTTATCGATATGCGCGGTAACAACGGTCACTGTGAAAATCGCGATAATTTTTATTATTTAATATTTACTAATTTTTCACTATAGGTATATTTAATATTTACTATATTTCATTTTTTTGTTTCGTTCAGATTAAATAATTTATATAATAATTATGGTGTGTACCAAGTATCTATATTAGATCCGACTATTTAATGAATTATCTGTCATCTATATAAAATATGCGAATGGTAAGTCGGACTAACTTATTCACAGAGTAGGTGCCTAGCTCCACTACAGTTTTTATATTTCATAGTAAGTTGATGCATTTCAAACCATCGGACTTTTTAAGTAGATATTATTTTATAATTTGTTTCAATTAAATTTATATTGATTTGTGGACGTGACGTTCTATGAAAACCAATACACTTTGGCCTAACCGACTTCACATGCGCATGGTAGTAATATATTTTATTTTATTATGCCAAATATATTTCACAGTAAATATGTTAAAAATTTTCGGACTTCCGTGGCATATTTCACCATTTTAATTCAATTTCTATTGATGTCTAGTTGTAACGTTGTGTCGAACCCATTAGATTTAATAAAAATTCGACTCTGTCAACCTATTTAATGAAAATAATTTAGGGATATCTTCTAAAAAACCCAATCCATTTTTCGGCGTATGTGGATTTTTTTGTAAAATACATTATTTAACAGTATAATTTCCCAAAAAATTTCGACCGCCAACTATTACTGATCCTGATAAAGTAGGTACCTACATAAGTGTTGATTAACACGAATTAAACTCAAAATATGTTGCTCTCAAATAAGTAGTTCCACTAATAAGGTATCACACTGAAATGTAGTTACGTAAAGTTATTGCATTTAATTTGAATG
This sequence comes from Pemphigus obesinymphae, assembly GCA_025469235.1. Taxonomy (NCBI): domain Eukaryota; kingdom Metazoa; phylum Arthropoda; class Insecta; order Hemiptera; family Aphididae; genus Pemphigus; species Pemphigus obesinymphae. The sequence goes on along the minus strand of JAIPRL010003805.1, from coordinate 39,421 downwards.
ATTCAAGCTAGTATTATTTTAGCTTAATATTATTGACTTATTAATATTGATATTATATATTATTGAAGGCTATGTTTTATCATAGATTTTTGACTGTAAATACTACATTCACGATGGTATAAAATATTCTAATTATTGTTTTAACTGGAAAATTGTTTAAATACTATCGATTTTTAGCGTAAAAAGAAAATCGTGTTTCAATAATAGCAGATATACACATTAAATGGTCGCTACAAACACCAAAAGAAAATCTTACCACAGTATAATTTGAATCTAGTGTCAGTCCTAAAAAATAAGACGGAGAAATAAAAAACATTTTATAATATAGAAATTGGATATCTTGATAGTTACGAGTATCTTTTACATAAAACTTATAGCGTAGACATCAACGTCCTTATTCATTTTTATTTAATCAGGATTATTTACTTAATATAAATAATATGCATATATTACTAAGTGCCTATTTGACTAAATTATTAACTAAACTATTTTGAATTAAGCCTTTTGAAGTTTTTTTGTATCAATATATCATCGAAACTAAATTTGATCGAATAGTTCTGATTATACCATACCTATAAAAATAAAAACACACATTTTGAAAAAATATAAAAAGTTTAATGTTTTCAAAAATTCAATTTTTCATCGTATGTCCTTACTTCAATAATATTATCTTTACATAAAAAAATATTAATAATTAAAATTCGTAAGAGGTGTGGTAACCTGTAACTGTATTTCCTTTATAATAATTATTATATTATAATATATTCAAGTATAAAATATTATGGAAATACTATTTTAAATTTTATTTCGGTAATATTATATCATGTAATAAAAAAATTTTAATCGTTCACCATTACCATTATTGTTCAATGAGTTTTCATTATTATTTGTATTATTATCATTATTCATTATATGTTGTTTAACGTCGTAAAATAAAATGACAAACTAGTCGTTAAAAACAAAGAAAGATGAACGAGTACATACATGTATATTAAAATTATACACTATATTAGAATGATGTATTGAACTCATAAAATAATATAAAGAAAACTCATAATTTTCTATATAATATTATATGTGGAACAATATAAAATTATAATAAATATATTAGTTATAATATTACACACTTTGATACATTCCATCAGCGCAGTTATATTGCTATTAAGAATAAAATATTTTGTTAAGTGTATTTTTCGTTGTGTTTTTATTTTTCATAATTAAAATGTCAAAAAAATTTGCATTTATGAAACTTATTTATAATATAGATAAAATGTAAAAATGATTGAAAATTGTATACATTTTATTAATAAAATTATTTTTATTAACCATTATTTATGTAGCTCTGTGTAATTATAATTACAATTACATGATTGCAATTGGTTTTTTTTTGGAAAATTCAATCAAAATAAATATAGAAACGTGATTTTTATATAAGAAAATAAAACTTAATTGGTTTACTCAGTTGACATTAAAGATATATATTATTATTTCTTATAAAATAAGAAGTAAATTGAGTTTTGAACAGACTGTGATTAACATTTTAAATATATAAATTGTCAATTCCAATCGTAATTAATAATAATATAACTTTCTATACCTATAGAAAGTTTTGGATGAAAATAATTTATTTGTTGAGTTTTTATAGAATGAGAAAAATCTGACCATATAAATTTTTCAGTAATTTGAGACGAGTACGAGTACGTTATGGACCAGATTTTCAACAGCTATCGAATGTGTATGCTCACATGTACTTTTATGTATTATTGATATTTTCAAGTTAAATAAATTTAGTCCATATTTTGAATTAATTCATTTTAGTTTTTAAAATTATTATAATAGTATAAAGTTAAAAATAGTGGATAATAAAAATGGAAAACCATTTGGTGCCAAATAATAGCTATTATGTTATACTTAATTGGGGTGAGAATTTCACTAAAAATTTACTATTTATATTAATGTTATAATTACTGATTATTAAATAATATTATGTGATCTGTTGTGTAAATAATAATTTAAATACTGATAATTTTAAGTTAGAATTTGGCTACAAATCTTGTTAATTAGTCTACTTTTAGTTTTTTAAATTATTAAATGAGCAAATTTGGTAAGTTTTGAATTTTCAGGATATAAAAGGAAAACATTTTCCCATTTTTCTCCCTACAGAATATAATTGACCGATTTAAATATTAAATACTACTTTTTATTAGAACTTTTTCGATAATATTGTCAGATCTAAGTACCTACCTACATACATTATGTTGCCATGTCAGAATGAGAATGTATGGAAATAAGAATATGTTCCTTTATTCAATGGCATGTGTTTTCAATTTCACATTATGCTATAGGTACATGTTTATTTATATGATATAAAAATGTCTATAAAACAAACTCATTAATTATATGAAAACTCCTGCGAGATAGAAAATATTCTTCTTTTAGTATATACAATTAAGTTCAGTTATAATATAATATATAATATTTTCGATTTTATTTGACAACTAATTTTGTTGTTAAAATGATATAAGTATTTATTTTTCTAAAAATTAAAATTTATATGATATGAAAAAAACACATCATGGCACGGTTATTATAAATATAAAAATATAAAATTAATTTTGGCTCCCAGTGAAAAAAAATATAAAAATTAAATAGCCATTTATAGCCAGTTAATCGTTTTCTGATGTTCTGTCTCTCTCTTTTTCTCTCTATTGCACCCTCCTCTCTTTCACACATAATCATTCAAAATCATACAGTTTTGGTTTTTTTTTTTTTTTTTAATTTAAATATTTATCTTTTTAGTAAACAATATATATTATATACATGTACACAAACACACATATTTATACATAAGCTGTTTAACATTAAATAGTTTAATAAACAATTGTACTTTATCGTTTATAAAAAAATAATTAATACATAATATTAAGTTGTATAGTTATATTATTGATTTTTATTTAATCATGCTGTATAATCAGTTGAAGATCCAAAACAATTATATATATTTTTTTATTTATTAACTACTTCATATGTTATAGATGAATAAATTAATTCCGTCTTAGCGTAATACATTCGCACCGTAACCATTCATTTAATTGTGAATTCTATACTCGAAATGAAACCTGTATACTGCTAAATAAAAATATTTATATTTATTATATATACAGGAATTTTTCTAGAAAATATCTTCTAAAATTCCATCCTCTCTTGTTTCATTTTATGTTCTTGATTTTCCGAGTAGGTAATTAAAACTCTCGAAATTTTGTCAGAAAACTCATCAAATTTGATCGTTTTTGTTATATTTTTGCCCCTTAAACTCTTTTGGTATTAATTATATAATTTGCAGGTCTATGGCTTTCCATAATCCACTCTTATATCTATCCCTTTTGTTTTTACTTGTATCTTTTTTAACTTCTTTGGCTACGTACCAAAAGATCTTATATCAACAGCTTTACTCTCAACTGTTTTTATCAATTTACTTTTTTTATTTTCATAAAGTCATGTCATTCTTACTTTATAGTTTATTCTGATATATACTGACAATTACGTTTCTATTAAAAATGTCAATCTATTTCAATGCCGAATGCGCTATACCATTATACTAATATATGACTTAATATTTCTAAAATACTCACATCTTTACTCCGATTTCTCAACATATTTATTTTATAATATATTATCTATTCACGTTTATTCAGCCGTATTTACATACTTTTTTACAGTCGAGTAGTTACTACCTCTATGAAATAACATGAAAAACTTATCGTATAAGTTAATTGAAACAATTATAGATCAAATATAGATGTAATATTTACTAACTAACTGAACTTTGTGTTTTTAACTACTGTTCATTGATACACATAGATCATATGCAATAAAAAATATTATGAAAGAAATAAATCCTTACACTTTTTTGGCTTAATACTTATATCATGAATATTTTTTTTTTATCATTACATGTTAAACAAAAACATGATTAATGAAGTAATCAGCACAGACATTTTTAAATGAACCAGTATCCAATTTCTCAGTATTATTTCTTCCTTAAAGTATATTTTTTGCTTATCAAATGTTGTTTGATGATTTCCAACTTAATAAGCAGTTATGGAAAACCAGAGAAACTTAACTTCACTAAAAATATAAATCGTTATTTTGATGGATCTCAGCTGAGACTATCAAAAATACAAATATGAAAAAAATATATAGAAATATTTATTATATATATGTAAACTGTGGTTTTGTGCGTATGTCGACGGGACACAGAAGATTTTAACATTGTTATATGTACATATATGCTGCTTTACATGTTTTATGCACCTCGAAACGCATTCCGGTTGTCTCTATACCCCGAGGATTGAATCATTATACTGATTACAGAGAACATATTTATTGCTCGGTATTTTCGAATATAAATTTAGATACGTGACCTTAAAATAATATATATTTGACTGAGAAATTCTGCATAATTTACATGTCATGATAATAACGTAATTCATTAAACATGGGAATAATAAGAAACCAAATTTAATTCATACAAAACATTATTATTTAAACGATGTTAGTATAGCTATAATTTTTAGAAAAAAAAAAATGTAATTCAAAATTAATATTGATATAAAGGTAAAGTAAATAAATAATTCTAAAAAAATTAACGTATCATATGATGTTTCGAGAAAAATGCGTATTATAATCGATTATGATATGATTAGGTTAAGTTTTTTTTTAGATTTTTCTTAGAATTACAATAATACAGATTTGCTTTTGTTTTAGGTACGTAATTTTTACATTGTATTATAATATTCTACATCACTACAGTATAAAAAATAATAATAAAATAATTTAGCTAAATACTGTAAAAAGTACTGACAGTTTATTATAAACGAATATGTGCACAAAACCAAATATTCATGAAATAAATATAAATATAAACATGAATATATATTCATAGATTTGAACAATTTAACTATTTGTTAAATAATTTATCACAGACAATTATAAAAAATATTACATTAAATTGTTCAAAGCACAACATATTGTTATTCATAAAGAAGTTAATTGTTAAAGTTAAAAAAATAAAAATACAATTTATTGTTTTAGATTATAATAAATTCAATATCCTTAAAACAATAAAATTTCGAATGTGTTAATATCCGTAAAAATATCCATTATATTTTTATTAAATTCTATTTAGGTAATACATAATTTATTTTTCGAAAAAATATTTTGTTTTTGATAAACTGTTGTTAATTTATTTACATACTGTAATATTTTAAATTCCATTTTTTAAGTATACGAGTATTTTCATTAACATAACGATATACTAAGAAAACAAATTTTAATTTGTTAAAATAATCATTTTGTATTATCCCAGACTAATATTAGAACTAGATTTTGTTTCAAAATTATAACTTTCATATTAAAATAATATTTTATGGAGATTGAAATATTTATATTATATTTAAAATGTTGTCATAATGTTATTATTTTGTTTTTTTATAATATTTTTAATTATTTTAATATTTATGAATTGTTTAAATGTATATATATATATATATATATATAGAATCAAATAACTAAATATATGTACTTGAGATAATAATTTATGTAATATAACTGAATGTTTATAATAAATATTTTACTTGTTTAGGTAAAATCTGTCGTTTTTTTTTAATTTTAAAACTTCGTATTTTATATTATATGTTATTGTCGACCGTCGAATATTTTAGTAAAAATATTCGACCCACCTCATCATTTATTGTATTGTACCCTAACAGTCCAAGCGCCACCCGTTAAGTTCCCTTTTCGGTCATTGCAAATGGTTCTAGCTGGACAATATATAGACGTTCCCGGGAGCTTCCCGAAACAGTCCAATCAATTTATTCTTATTCAGCTCATAATAGGCAGCTCCCAAGAGATACTTTTTTGACTCATCCCGGCCCTTACTTTTTCAGTACATCCAAGGAGCTACATATATAATGAACTGAAAAATAACAAATTGATTAGATCTATTTACATTCGACCTTTTGCCAAAACTCGTTGTGGAATAAGATAGGGCGAAATCGAGCTCAGGATCATACTCGGACTGATATCAATGTGTGATTTATGTTCCGGTAAAAAACATACTTAAATTCACTTTTTTTGGTATTCTCCAGAGGAGGCTATACGTCTCTTCTCTAACGGGCACCAATGTATAGGAGCTGTAAGTAAAAGAGAGGTAGGTAGACAAAACCGCAAGGCGCTATGTCAGCTTTCCATTGAGTTACGAACAATCCAGAATTGGATTTTAGACTACCTAAATACGTGACTTTTACTATGTAATATACCTTAGTGTACAACACATTTTGCCACCGGTCTGAGCCCGTTTTAGCTGTTGTTCAATGCACTACGGCGATTTAAAAAGTTCCCCTTTTCTGTAATCGTATAAGGTCAAGTGGGGTAGGTATGTGAAGGACTGAGCTAAGTGGCTAATCGAGTCCTATAAAATACAAAAATATGGTTTAACTAAATTATACACTGTATTATATATGTACAATGTTCTTTAAATACGGGAAAAATATTTGTTTCACTCTTCTGTATATACAATCTATTGTATCACCACATAATCAAAATCCGGTCTGTTAACATATCATGTAATTTTTTTTTTTTTTTGATTAATTTAAAAAAAAAATGTTAACGAATTTGTTCTTTAAAACTTTATAAGTATATGTAGTTTTATTTATATTTTATGGTAAGACATTAAAAAGTACATTTTTTGTAGTTTCTTGATACAAATGATCAATAATGCACTTTTTCGGCAAAAAGACGAATGGGGCAAGCGAAACAATCAATATGAGAAATTGCATAATGACATAGTTCATTTGTTTGTATAAATATGTAATTCAAAAAGTCACTAAAACTCAAAGTCGGAAAGTAAATATTTAATAATTTAAGTGTTATACCTACTAACTAAGATATTTTGTTACTTTAATTATATTGCTATTGTCCGTTATGTATGGTAAAAAGTATTGATTATAATTTTAGATTATAGGTAACCTAACAATACTATTTTATAAAAATTAAAATGTTAGAAATGCTGTCATTTTTTCAATATGTGTGACACTCTTACACTAAAAGCATCATTTTTTAGTTTGAAAAGTACAGTTTTATACTTGCCCCTTACATTTAAATATGTATCATTGCAGCTAGTTAGTTAATTATTTTCCACTTGCTCTATCCACTGGGGCAAGTGCGTAATTTTGAATTTTTAAAAATAAAATTTATTTTTATTTTTAATAATAATTGTAGCTCGATTTTGAGGACGGATTTGAATTATCAGTATTTAATATCATAGATATAATCTATTACTAAGGTTAAAATATAAAAATGTAAGTGCAGTAATCAGTTAATGTTTAACTTGTTAATTTGATGTTACACTTATCCCACCTGACCATAAAATTACTCGAGCATTTATGTACCACAATTCCGACTACGTTTGTATAACTATAGCCTAGATCGGTCCGTTAGAACTTGGATATAAATATTTATAAGTAACTAACACCTACCTACCTACCTATATATTATACATACAGATTGTCTCGTTGAAATACCTGATATTCCATTAAAGATTCATCAGTAGGTACGAGCTCGATTGGTAATGCGTCTGTCTTTGATGTTTAGGTGGGCAGCTTCGAACCCCGGCCAGGAAAATAATTTGTTGCAAATTAACATTTGTCCCACGAATAAAAATATTAAAAAAAAATTGACTGTATTATGCTTTTTTTTTTTAAATATTTAATAAATATTAATAAAGTAATATTGTAAAAAATATATTAGTAACTAATATTATACAAATATTAAAAAAACGGACAACTAATGATGTAAGAACGTTATTATAACATTTCAGTAATACTCCATGAATCAATTATGAACATTAGTTTAATATTGAAATTAAATATTGAATAATATTATTAAATTAGAGTAGGTACCTAATATTATTTTGCTGTCTGGGATATTATACTTGGAGTATAAAATTGAGATAAGTGTTGGAGAATATATCTGAGATGTATTACATAATATATATAACATATAATAATATATGCTAAATATAATCCAATTACAAAACTATACCCAATGAGTTTGATTAGACCATCGCAAATATTTTTGTTTCATTAAATTCGATGCCTTCCGTAATTTATTTTGATGTAATTAAACCATAACGTATAATATACGAGTATGGCACATAATTTAACATTCTGGCCAACAATTTGCATCTTAATAACACGATAAACTTCCGAAGAATCGAGCCGAAAAGATACTACGGGTCGCGTGTAACGAGCTGATTATTATTTCGAAATAGTCTCTAAACTTTTTCTTTTTCCACTACAAAACTTTAACCCGTGGATTTGTCGGGGAAAAATTATCGTCGACAGAATACTATATTTTATTATAATGTAATGTAGTTTTTAATAATTTTTGCGAAATAAAGTTTCGTAAGTTTAAAATTAATCGTTAGCATAAAATTAACTGTATATTATAATAATAGTATTATAAATATTCTAAGGACTCACAAGCGGTCACAGTGTATGCAATATAGTAATCCAGATATTTTTCCCATCCAAAAAAAAATAATTTTAGGATGATAAATTATTTTCATGACCGTTATAAATTTTTGTTGTATTCATTTAAACTGGACTTTTTGGTTTGCGCAGTAGAAAAATTGCGGGAAATGCAGGATGAGATATCCTTGTTATATATATATTTATATTGGAATTTGATAGGATCGTGAAAAATGGTGAAATTTTAATACCATGCATTGTGCCAATAAATAAACATATTATTATCCAAATATTTAAAATTGAACTGAGTATTTTATAGAACATTTTGTTCTGCTTCAGGGATGACACCGTATATGTAAATAAAAACAGACTTCCAAAACATTACACGATTATATGATACATTTTTAATTTAAATTTAAAAAATGATTCAAAAATGGGGTTTTTCAATGTTTCATATGCATTTCAAACTATACATTGTGGAAAAAATCAGTTCAAAAAGTCATAACCAAATTTAAAAGAGTTTCATTTTTAAGTGACAGTGTAGAGAAGAGACGTAAAAAAAAAAATTAAAATATCGTGCTAAATGAATATAATCGGTTTAAAGATAATTGTTGATTGTATTTTATATTATATTATTTGATTAAGGCTTTTTGTGCCTAACTTTTTAATTTCTATAACAAATTATTATATTATTTTATATTTTTCTTTTTATATGTTTCTTTCCTTTTTACACGTGTGACACACTGACAGTGTCCATAATAAATGGATGTTGAATTGTCCGTTTAAAATTACGACGTCCGGATATTTTTGCGATGTTTTATACATCGAGTGAATAGTGATGGTAACGTTTTGTAAAAATGTAGAATATAATTTCAGCTATGTGATGAATTTGGTGTAAATCATCGAGACTTAATGGCTCGCATAAAACACAATAAAGTAATTTATCGCATAAAATGAAAAAAAACGACTAAAAACGACTTCTATAGTATATTGTAAGTATTAAAATAAAAAACGGATATCATAAATTTGTATATAGTGTATATACACTCAAAAATATTTTGGTCTGAGAGATTTTTCTTTTTATGTACCTACGACATATTCTGAAGGAACTTTGCACACAAATTCTACGAAGAACACTGATTGAACGTTTTGTAATTTATACGTAAATTTGTTTGATCTTCAATTGATACAGGTATACATAATATTATTGTAGTTTATACACAATATCATATACAACGAGCGTAGGTGGCGTATTTCGATAAAAATTGATTATGGACCTTCTACGGAGATATATATTATTTTTTTTTTGGAAACATATTTTATTGGCGTAAAAACGATTTATACGCAGAGTGAATATTTTCATCTTCCAAACGAACCCGAATAATCGCGGTAACCAGAAGTTTTTTCCAAATGTATATAACACCATCGTTCGTTTCGACGAGAGTGAAAATAATAAAATATAATCAATTTACGCCGATTTATATAAATAGGTTTGTTTTTTTTATTTTGGAGAACTCCATTATCATTGGTTCCTTCTTTATTCGGGAAATTGCTACTGAATCATAGCTGAACATTTTTATTCATACATGGCCAACGGAATTCGAGGAGCCGAGACCAATAATAATTTGTCAGAAAAAATAACCGTCCTGGCCCTTTATTCTCTCCTTCTTTCCCATCCGTCCCTCGAAACTCTCTTTTCCCATCCCTCTCCTTCTGCCACCATACAGCAGTTGTATATACATGCCGTCCTGTACTCTATATCTCCCATTCTCTTTATCTCTCTCACCAAGGGACCCCGGTAGGGGTGAGTGGTCGGTGAAATGTGGCGGATAAGAAAAATGGTTTCGGATTTTTATTATAACTCAGCGCGCACCGCCACTTATTTTGGCATGGGAGTGGGGTAACGTCCCGGTTGACCTCCACTGCCGCCACAACGTCTTCACCCACCACTCCGCTGTAGCGTTCCACCGAAAACTTGGAGCTGAAAATGATTATGGCCGGGCTATTCAGTACAGAGATTTATGATCGGACGCATTATAAAGGTCTAAAGTTTAAAATGTCCGTGACTATGATCACAAATACGTCTGGCCCTGTTATTCACCAATCATTCAAAATTCCGTATACCACTATGTGGTGTGTGTGTGTATATGTTTTTGGGGGGAAGGGTTGTTTTAAGTTTTTTACGATATTTGTGGACGAAAATCCGCCCGAAACGTTTCGAATGATCACAGTTAACAATGTCATTATTATTGATTTTTTATTTTAATTTCCAATATTATACGCACTTAAAATAAATACTAATTCTCGATACCGTGGGCTCTCGTTACCGCTGAATTGGTTTTCTCTTGAACAATCGTTCCGTACGTAGTAGCGGCTGTCTGCCGTAGTGGATGGAGAAAAGCTTTTTCCAGAGTGCTCGTACCGAATAGGTCGGGAAGGAAAGAAAGGAAAAATAATAGAGCTCTACGGAAAAATAACCAATATTATATATCTCTGTGTGTACAGTGAGCGTATATAGAAGACATTTTGGGAAAGGATTTCGAGCGAGGAATAGTAGGAAATAAAAGGGGCGCTGGCAATATAATTCAGTTATAATGCGTATAAGGTCGAAGATTTAACGTGCTATTCGGTTGAATTTATCTGCAAAAGCCAACCAGCGGCGACGGGGTCTTCTCGATTTATTGGCTTACTAGCTATTACGAAAACTGCTAACAGCATTTTGTATGATAGAGACTTATAGGTACATAATATGAGTGTGTGCGATAAATACTGTAAAAATGAATACTTATTACAATTGCTTAGAATACAGACTTGACTGTACACTTGGCTTAGAATGATTATCAAATGAAAAACCAATTTAAAATTATTAAAATTAATTTTTCAACCAGGTTTTGATTGCATATTTTCATAACTACTAGATTACATCTCAAAAATAGTTCAATACAGACATTGAATTCCCTAAATTCGTTTTAAAATTATATTTCCATTCTCAAGTTAAACTGAAATAAATCAAATAGTTCATACCAAATAGGAATCATTAATGTTATAACTATTATTAAAACCGTATTAAAAAATATCTAAAAAGTACAAATTATTTCTATATTTATTAGTTAACACCCGCAAGGATTGATGGTACAGTAGTTTAATATACGTAATATATAATAATAGTAATTTAATCTGAATATACAACACATCTGTGTATTATTCTTCATTATTGAATCCGAAAATATTATTAATATATTATACGTCTACAAAAATTCAATGAGAGCAAAAGTACCTTATTATTTATTTTCGATAATTTATTATTTATTTTTGCTGAGTTTGCGTGTAGAATATTTTGGCTTGGTCGTCGTACATTTTCATTGATATTTTACGAAAAAGTGTCTTTTACGAAAAATCTAATAAATAAAACCCAAGTATATATTTTAGAGTTCCGAAAATACTCGTGCATAGTAAAAACTTCGTACTAGTAAATAATCATATATATCAATGTCGAAACTTTACTGGAAAATGTGAAATGTTAGAGTTTTACTGAGAATTTTTGAATTGATATACAAATCACGATTACTGTAGGTATTATAACGATGAATAATCCAAATATTAGTAAAAACTAGTAATCGCTCTAATAACTTTCTAATCAATAGCAAAAGCATTTTTTCTCAACAAATGCATAAATCAAAACGGGGAAAAAAATAGAAGGAACTATATCTCCCGGAATTTCACATTATAAAATGTAATAAAACAAGAAATCATATGTATATATACTTAATTTGGTATACATTTCTAGGTAAATTGCGTGAAATTATTTTAGAGTTTGATCTCCTCATAATCTTTAACTCAAAAGTAAGACGAATTGTATTGATTTAAATTTATTTTAATACTGTTAATATAAAATAGTGACTGTAATTATTGCGTTATATATACTAAAATTGTTTTAACAAATTAAACGTGTTATATGTATATAAAAAAGGACTTTAGAAGTGTTCAAAAATTTTACGTATGACTTTAGGCGTATTAAAGGTATTGTATTCTCGTAGACTTGTACAAAATATGTTATGATAATCCAGGAGAAAACTTTTAATAAGTTAATTTTCTCGACAACAATGCTTAGCGCGAGTAAGGCGAAAACGATGGTTATTTGTGGTCATTACCATACACGCGGATTTTACGATTATATATTATGTATTATAGGTTGTCGTATACGCATATAGAGGAACCTGTGTAATTCTTAAGTGACGATCGTATAGAAGTATAAAAATTAGTCAGAACACTGATATTTGATTATCAATATATTACTTTAGAATATAATTGTTGTATATAACGTTATTTTTGAAAGACAAATCAGGATAGCGTTAATTAGAGCACTAAGGAAACCGTTGATTTTCATCCTGACTTTTCGAGGATCTAATGTTGAAGTTTAAATATAAAATGTAATTACATGTATTTTAAAACATATACAATAACAGTATATAACAGTACTCTTCTATGAAAATGAAACATATTGGTCTTGATATACGCTATATTATTTTAATAACTTAAATACGGCGATGATAAACATTTAAAATTTGATTTATTTTTAAGTGAACGATAATGTATATGCACAAGATTCGATCTGATTTTATTATATTCGAGAAAATTGTTTTCGTTATTGGACATGAATTTATTGCGTCGATAGTGTTAAAATACTGATTAGAAGGAAACATTCATTTTGGCTGTATTAAAATACATTCGTGCTCTATAACTACGACAACTCTCTTAGTAATCATAGAGTAAAAATGTATACAAAATATGACAGATGAGATTATTTACAATGCCATAACGTGAAGTTTTTTTAGTTAACATTTTTTCATGGTGTTTTTTAAACATAAACATTTTTAAATTTCACAAATTTTAGGCTTGTAAATTAACTTATTGAAAAAAAGAACTCCAAGCCCTAATACAGTAAATTTTATTATTATTCATATTTTGTACACATTTCGACTTGACGGTTACAAAGAGAGAAGTTGTAATTATAGAGCGTGAGCGTATTTGTAACAAATAACGTGATAACACAACAAGAAAAAATTGTACTAGCATAGATTATATTTAAATTGCTTTTAAAACATAATTAAATATTTTTAAATTATCAGATTTAGTTTTTTATAAAACTTTATAAACATTTCCTATACTGAAATTATTAAATAGCAAGTGTATAGCAGTATCTTCAGAGGACACCACACACCCATTTTTAAGGAGTTTTTTTTATGAAATTTTAAGAAAAATAATAATTCAACAATATAAAATTAATTTATTATATTTTAAAGGTTGTTTAAAAATTTTCCTATGTTAGAGCCATGTTTTAATGTTTTGTAACAGCAATATTTGTTTTAAAAAAAACCATGTTCTTACCACTATACTTCAAATGTTATGGCTTTCAGAATAATCGTAGATCATTAAAATCAGCACCAAATAAAAGAATAGAAGGGGATTTTTGTATGTAAGTACTTTACATCTATAATGCTGTTGATCATTAAAAAGTCAACATTTCACATTTTTCAATCGCCTATGAAAAATACAATGTTAACATCGAAAGAAAATGGATCTGTTTAAATGCAGTAAATATAATTTTAATTTTTTATAATTATTTTTGTTATTATTGGTTTTAATTTTTATAAAAAATATTAATAAACGATATACCTAATACTTGAAGTACGAAACTATGGACTATTTTTCTAGGTGTGGTATCTTCTTGAGAAATTAATATAACAAAAAAAGAAACTTGGTGTCGACGTGGAAAAAAATCTTTTGGAGATCGAATTCGTTACATTCACCGTCACAAGAGTAACAAAGCCTCCGCCAGACGGGGGACCACACTCTTGTTTGAACTAGTGTTTTTTTCCGACATAACAATATCATGTACGTACACCCGAAAGCACTCGCAAGTGTCGTACAATGGCAGTCATACCCACTCGCGTCGATGACTCGACGCCGAGGACCGTCTCGAGTAATGACAGTATATTATATATATATATATACTTTTTTTTTTTTTTTTTTAACGCGGAGGAGTTCTTCCCATATGGAATTTTTCGGCGTTGACCTGAATTTTTCAGGGCATTTGTTGTAGGCGTAACGCTCGCGTGACGCCCTTTTTTGGAGGAAACCCTATACGGTATTCATCAGATTTCGCCGTCTAATTAGCCGTTATGGAGAGGAGAACGGAGCCGGTCGTCGCGGTGTGTATTATGCACGTTTGCGTGTGAATAGGACGAAATTTTCGTTTACATAATTTGGTAATTTACTCACATCTTGCGTACAATATACCGGTGTGTGTACCAAGTACGTATTCCGAACGAGAACGTATCGACGTGTACGACATATTCAAAACCATTCTAAATTTTCTTCGTCACAATGCATTCGGCGTGTTGTACGTTTGCCGAGAATTTAAGTGCGCCTTTTCCACTCGGAATACGCCCGAAATATTGTCGGGAACAAACGATAGGTAAGCCTTTGTGCGCATACGAATTGACACACGTGAGCGGAAGCACTGCTACGCGAGCCAGCCCCAGCCCCTACGGTTGTTGTACTTGATTTTCTCATCCAATCGACATTTTCCCGTTGCCAAACGCGGTCTATACAAGAGCTCTGTACGGTCCGTAATTCCGGAGATCGGACCGGATAAAATAAATACTGATACCAGAACGCACCGGGCTCCGGATTTCTATTCCGATCCACTAAAATAAAGACCGAGACCGGACCGAATTTTTAATATATAAACTCAAGACCGGTCCTGATCGGACCGTTGTGGATGAGGCCAGACCGGACCGAATAATGGGTATCCACAGAGCACAGACCGCTTGAGTTTTCGATAAATTAGTACACGATAACATTGTTATCGATTTTACCACGTAACATGTATTACATACCTGCTCGTGAAATCATATTTTCACGTTGGCGTCTAAAGTTTAGACCGGACTAAATCGGAAAATATCGATAAATCAGATATATTCTATTGGACCGATTTTGAATTGGAACGGATAGGACACGACTAATTTTTTTCAAATATACTGCCAAAGACTGACATCTAATTATTACAATAATTGAATTTAACCGGTCTGAACCGCTATGAATTACAACATAAAAAGATTAAACTGATCTACAGTAGTTGCACGTTAATATAGGAGACTCGTCGAGTCGGCGGCAACCGGTTTCCTGCCCGCTAGTCAAACCACGCTACGGTGGCATACAGAGTGCCAATATTTATCGACCATTGTCATACACGCATACTGTATACCGCTTTATTTTAGGTAACGCTGTATAATTCAAACCTGCGCGTGACGGGACGAGTTTTCGTCCGTCGCCGGTGCTCTTTCTTAACGTGAACTATATACTATATATATACATAGTGCACAAGCTCTAGTCTATATACTCTGAATTTACAAAAATATCTATTGAATCAGTCAAATTACTGTCGCTATATTATATACTGGAGACGAACATGTTGATCATTGTTTATTTGTAGATTTTTTTTAATATCTATTGTCATACAGTTTATCTAGTTCAACAAAACAACTTTGTCATTCATATATAATTAACTGTTGAGAGAATATATAAATAATTATTATTTTAACGAAATATATATATATCAAAATGATATACTATTTTCACAAATATCTAACAAGTCGATACGACAACTACATTATTGAGTTGACAATTTACTGTGAAATTGACAAAATAATATTATCAATACATATAATTATTGATTGATATAATAAAATGTATATAATTGTAATAAAATAATATTGTGAAACAAATGCAGATTTTCAATTCCGTATGGTCATTTTCAACCATATTTCTTCAGTGTAGACATTTCAATGTTTTTACTACTCTCATTTTTACTTGTATATCTCTATTAATTAATTAATATATGCTACCAACCAGGTACATGTTTTTACAATTTGGCTCAGTTTTATTATTATTGTATGCATATACCTATGCCAGATAATTCTCTGAATAGTTCTAATTATATATCTAATATGTACGGTTAATCAATAATGACTTTATCATAGAATACACATGGGAGATTGTACAAATTTATCGACATTTATCGGAACCCGATCCGACTATTTTAAATTACTGCAGGCAACCAAAAATTTTAAAATGTCCTTGTTTTTTCAAATTACTGTTCACACTGTCTTGTAAAAATATTTATAATAAAATCGTTATGTTTACATATTAGAAATATAGACATCATAAAATATCAATGTTACCACAATTTCAAATAATAATATGTTTCGTTAAAAGTATGTCCAAAATCCAAAGATAACGTAAAAAAAAAAAATGAGAATTACCTATTGATCAATCGTTATCATATGAAGAGGATATCAGCGTGGCCATTATTGAAGGGTTCTATAATGTTGATTTTTAGAAAATTTTAGGGAAAATCACAACAATTTACTTAAAATAATTAAAAAGTTATTATATGCATCTCAAAATCATTTCAAAATTAATCAAACTTTAAAAATAATGGGTGCCATTTATTATACAAATTTTTATTGTGGATGTTTTTTTATGAATTTATAAAATGTTGTTATGATACTACTTTTGAAATTCTCATTTATAACTACTTAAAAATATCGTAGAAAGATGTAACAAAAAATAAAAGATAAATAACTACACGTTATCTAACACCGTACATAGCAGTTTTGTAATTTGTGTATTTAAACACGTATAAGTTATTAAAAAACTAACTTTTTGATATGTTTTAAATAAAAATATTTTAAAAACAATTAAAATATTAAAAAAATTCTTCGTAGAGCACTAAATAATATTGTCATCTATAATTTATTTTTGTTTTATATTGTATGATGATTGTCATAAAACTGGCCATTTAAAAAACCGTAAACGGTAACGAGAAACGTTCAAGCTTTTTACTTATTCTTCCAAATACAATGTTTTTAATGATACTACCAAAAGGTGTGTGACCAATACCGTGTATGAGCTATACCTACTGCCATCCGGTACTAAACTGTTCGAATTATACCGTATACCGTTGCTAAAACCAAAAGTGTGTGGGGGCCTTTAGTTAAAAAGTTCAGATACGTGAACTTTAACAAATATTTACATTTTGCAGATGTTATCACACTCTGTTGTTATTAGTTGTTTTCATAATTAATTTACATAATTTTCATACTATTTATGTGTTTTTAATTTTTACCATATCGAGGACTCTGACTGATCACCGAAAAACGTTCAACATTAAACTCTTTATCTATTGCTATAGTGTTTATATATTCACAATATATAATATATCATTTGGTTGTAATTAATATTTTCCGGTTGAGGGGTTGTGGAGTTGTGATAAATGCACGTCCTTGACTAAGCTTTCCCATCTGAAACATACCTGTATTCGACAATGATTGAATGGTGCCAAGCTGCCCGTCTAACGAAACCGGGCCCGCGCCCGCGCCCGCACTCGTTAAAACCCATTTATCGACGTTCTCCGGTGGTAATTATTTAAACGCACGTGATTATATATTTTAATATTTCCTGACTCGAAAATAACTCGAAAATAACTATTAACTATATACAATTAACTACTATTAACCTACATATGCACCTGGGAATTGGATTTTGATTATACAAGATTTAACATAACTAATAATATCCGTAGTTTTCGGATAAAGACTACCTGCAAGTATTCCACTTACCATGAAATTGGCTCATTTTAAACTTAAACTGCCCTTAGAGGTGGTCGTTATTCTTTATGTAGAGAGAGCACGATAGATATTTAGAAATAGAGAAGTTAATGAGAGAAAGAGTTATAGTGAGAGAGGGGGAAGAAATTATGTGTGCACACTCTACGTAATTATATTTTAGAGTCAAATATGAAAATATGTATACATATGGAACAAACCATGTGTATTATGAATTTTTATGAATTATTTAAAATTCTTTATTTAAAGTATTATAAATATACCATCTTAAATCACAAGAAATTAAAAATCAAGTTATTTTTAAAAATGATTTTGAATCTATAATTATCATTATTTTCATTAAATTTCTGTTATCATATTCCTGTATATACGTTTTATTTATTACTAAGAGTTGAAAGGATGAGTAGAAATTTCATGGTACCAGAATATCGATTAACACTGAAAGACCACATTGATTCTCAATCGTGTCTAGAATGGGGACATTTTTTAGTTATTATTGTAATCGACTCATCTGACAATATGCGTTTTTCCAGAACAATGTCTATGAATGTCCTATAAAATAATTGTCCCGTATGAAATATGGAAAATTATACAGAAGTAAACAACTAGACGAAATCTTAGTGGAACCATTTTGGTCCCGTGATATGTACGTAATAAGATTCGAAAAGAGTTGGCGCACAGATCCAGGTCACACTACAGCGGTCGAGTTTTTTTCTAAATTTACTTCAAGGCGGTGTATTAATTATAGTATGTAAAACGAATCATTTATAGGATTTATAGTGCTTTATTAATTTCGGTTTCTCTATACCGTAACACTATGCAGATGTCGATTAGTAAAAATAGGCAAAATTTGTGTTCACTAAAAAAAAGAAAATGCTCCTTCGATTTTTATTATTATTTTTTTTATATAACAAAAATTACAAAATAAATGATCTTAATATATTCTATATGATAAAGTCAATAAAATTCTGTATAGAAAACAGAATTCGTTCATCATCATCGTCAATCGAATTTCCATTAACAAAATTAGATAAGATCATACAACAAATAACGTAGGCATATCTTGATTGGAAATAATATTCGATTTAACGAGAAAACATCTGTATTTTAGATTCTGATCAAAGCGAGGAATATATTGGTTTTACAATGATTTGTTTTTTAGTTTTTCTTTTTTTTTTTTTATCGGTACTCGAAAATTTAATAAGAAGGAGTACTCCGATTGTTATATTCTGCCCTGTTTCCAATAGCAAATTACATATATTTGGTTCTTTAAAGATGTTGTTTTTCGATAAGCACGTAAGGAAAAACAACCAACAAATTGGGGGAAAAGGTAAAAGAACGATTTTGTTAAAAATAAATATGATTTTTTTCGTTTTAATTTCATAAATAATAATAGTCATAAAGTCTTCACATTTTCACCACGAAAAATATTTGTATAAAATATTAAGGTTAACAACTATTCGAAATTTTTCTCCAATTTTGGGCTATTAATAAAATAAATTTAATATTGAAGTATTTTCATTATAAAAAAAATCAATTTCAGGTTTTATGACTGGAAAATGCAATGTTAAAAATACGTAATTCTAGATATATTCAAAAATTTTTAAAAATCAGTAAACACAAATGTATTTAATTGCCATTAAAATTTTTTATAATACGTTCTTCAATTTCTCGAAAATATGTACGTACCTACTCGTATATTTTCGGTATGAAAATATGTTTGAATATCAACGAAAAAATGGGTCTATTAACTTGAAATTTTTATTAAAAACGTATATATGTACGTATAAAATAAATGTGAAATTTTTTTTCCCCAATTTAGGGTTATTTTTAGCCATTATCATATACGTTTTTTTGCCATAAGACAGTTAGTTTTAGTCATAACCACGAACTAAGATAATATGGACTGGAAACGACGGATTAATACGGGCAAACAAATTTTTACGGTAAATATCAAAGTGAGGGAATCTATGCGATTAAAACAGCGCGTAGTTTATATAGTTTTGACAACATATTCATACGCAGGTATATGCTACGTATGTGTGATATGGCATATGTACGCTAGGATTGCATGATAGATTATCGGTTAGATTCCCCCACTTACTAATTCACTGTGACAAAATGTAATCGCACCACTATCACCCGCCTTCCTTGTCGTTTCCAGTCCATACTATCTTAGTTCGTGGTTACGACTCGCAGCAATACTCATGTATAAACGTTTTAATCGAAGGAAATTCTCTATCATTCAATATATCCACCACCGTTATCCTACCTAACAAACGAAATGCTTCCACCTCATATACCGAAAGGATTTTTATTAATAATAATAATAATTTACACAACGCATTGTACATAATAGGTACCACGTGTATTGGATTTTAAGGTTATCATTCATCTCCATGGCTATATTATATTATATCAAGATATTACACAAAAAGCCATCATACCTCTTGACGGTTTTATATGCTATATAAATATGAAATATGTATACGTATGATTCGCGGGGAATAGTATTATTTAAACGTTTGTAGATTTGATGCTTTAACGAGTAACCGTCAAAGAAAATCTTCGCGTGTGACGTGTTTTCCCGGGGGATTCTCAACCACCTTTACTCGGTAAAGTTAGATAAACTGACTCAATGGGTTTTTCTCGCGTGGATATGTGGCCATCACATTTTCGTCGCCAGAGAGTTGCAATGATAACATAAGACGTATATAAACAATTCATGAATTTAAAGTATTAGTATATATATACGGCATAAAATGGGTTATTTTTCGCAAACATTTAATATTTATGGGCAACTATAACTCCACTATTTTTACTTTATTTATTTATTTTTTTAGAATTATGTATCAAGCGTTTCGTGAAAATAAATTACACATCAAGAGAAATGTACACTAATAAAAATACGATTTATTAAAATGAAAATAGAAAACATTTCGCTTAACAATATGCGCACGCATATGTATGTGTATTATGTGTGTGTGTTCAAATTAAACGGAAACACTAAATGCTACTGAAAACATATGCCTCAATCGAAACGTTTGAAAACGGTTTAAATTTGTATTTAATGAATTTGAATAACACAAGCCAAGTGAGTAAAAAAAAAATGAAACGAATAAAAAATGTATGATGGGCCAATGAGACTTTGATGTGCAAAATACACACAGTGCTGAAAAGTTTAGTCTTAGTTTTCCGTTTGGAAAGAGAGAAAGTTTATTTGTATTTTTCTTATCGCAAAGAATTGTACCTTGCGATTGTAAGCGCTTTTTGAAACTTTGTTTGAAAACGAATTTTATCAATTTGAACGCAGTCGTGAATAAATTTACCGAGTACACATGCTAAAAACGATGACTAAACACAATAATATCTTCGCTATTGCGCTATAATACTGTCTAGGTATAATATTATGTCGTGTGGCCACATAATAATAAGATTCTATGGTTAATTTTTTTCGAAATTGACTTTTTATACTTCTTTATTGTATTTATTTAAATGGCCTATATTTTAAGCTATTTATACTCAAGTAATAATAAATTAAATTCACACAGCAAAATGGTTTTAGAAATTTACAAATTAATTAATTTTTTTTCTACTTTTTTATTAACATATTTATACATAATTAAATATAAACTAGAATAATCTATATATATATATATATATATATATTAGATTTTAAATACATAGAGAGGAAAATGGTTATTTTTATAGAACTTATTTCCTCTAAATTGGTTTTACTTTAGTGATATTTTTTTATATTTATGAAATGTATTTAAATATTTAAGAATAAAAAAAATTTGTTCTGTGTCATTTTTATCAATTTATTATTTTATTAAATTTATCAATTTTAAAAAGTACATGCTTGATTTTTCATAAAAATTACCAACGAATATACCAATTTGTTAATAAATATTCGCAAATAAAACTTTAAAACACTTTACTGAAAAATTACAACATTTACTATAAAACTTTTTACCTAAAATGAGGACGCGATGTGTAAAACGGTTTTTCTTCCACGAAAAACAATTTCACACCAATCGACCACTATGGTTGGCAGACATGTTTCACAAACAATTTTTCCTGAAATTTATCTACAAATTAAACAAACCCTCATCAACCTTTAATTGCTAATAGGTGAGGTTTTAATCAATTTTCTAATACGAATATTTATATAATACAAACTTATTTAAGACCAGAAAACTTAAAAATTATTTTTATTATTAAATAATTGAAAATTAAATACTTGTTGGGAAATATCTCGTTTAGAATATTTTTAGATTTTGTAATTATAAAATTGTTTTGGGAAAATTGTCATACAATTCAATATATATTTAATATTTATATATAATATATTATATTATAAATATCTCATATTTTTTAATCAGTATTTTTAAAATCGGAATAAGTCTTTATTATAATGGACAGATAGTTGCGGTCAAAACGTTATATGGCTTAAATTTTGATCACTAGAAACCCTTATTTGGAATTTTACCAGTATAGTTTTTCAATGTAACTGTGCGTACCATAAATGCATATAAAGCCGATTACGTCACTAGACACTTTGGATTTATTAAATATTATTTTTATAATAAACAAAATGAAGGGAAAAAACTCTCTCGCCGAGTTGTTTTTGTTTTTACGTATATATATGTGCCTCCTAACATAATATCAGAAGGTAAAATATAATAATATTGCCTCAGTGGTTTTTATCGTCTTGTATATATATATATACCTACACCTATCTGGGTTTAATTAATTTTTCCACCGCGATAAATCTATTCAAAACTTAAATGATATACACGTATAATATATGTATATTTATATATAAATCCACTGGTACCAACAGATTTTAATTAACATTATATTAATGTTTTAATTGATTAATTAATAGTTGAGTTATAAAGAAATTGTATATAAATAAAATATAAATTCCAATATATTCATATATTATTTTATAAAAAATTTTTATACGAAGATAAAAAAATAGTCCGTACTACTTAATTTTCTAAAGTATTAATTGATTAAATTTTATTTCAAATAAAAGGATTTTGTAGCTTCTTTTAAAATTCCAATACCGTATTCTGATATTGAAATTAGTTTTCAGATGAATATTTAAAAAAAACCCATTATAATTGATAATATATACGTATTTTTTATTTAAACAGCCTTAAGCGAATTCTAAAATTAAATCTGGTTATATGTTAAACGCACTGATAAAATATATGTCAATATAATAAATTGTAATGGTATAAAGTAAAAAAAAATATATATACACACATTCATCAATTATTCTAATACTTGGAAAGGTATTTGAAAAAATATTCTGAATACATTTATTAAAAAGTACTCAAACAAGTATTGGGAATAAAAAATAAATAAAATTATTTTTTGCAATACTGGTTTTTGTAAATCTGTTGATATACTAATTTCTATGAAAAGCCAATTTTGGTCAATGAAAAATAATTTAATATAATTTTAAAATATTTTAAATTTCAATTTTATACCTACTATTTTTCTTTACATTATGCTGATATCGAATGTTAAATATAATTACATACTTATATTAATTAATATTATTATATTTATTATAACTAACGAATACTGAATTTTTTTTTTTTCAGGTTGGTAATATTATTTGTCGACTAAAAGAATATATTGACCGAAAAAAAAACAGACGAGTAAGAAATATCTGTATATATAGTTTAATACAAAACAAGTATTTATTTAAATATATTTTAAAATTAAGTGATAAATAATTACGTTTAAAAAAACGGTCATGAGCATAATATGTATTGTAGGTTAATCAAAAAATATTCAAATTTGCGATTAAAAAAAAAAAACTTTTGAAACTTTTTCTCAATTAATTCTCAAAAATTTCCAATTTATAGTATCCTACCAGTATACGATTTCTATACTAAATCGTAACGTTAATGGTTAAAGGTTTAATAAAAATAATTAACATTTGAAATTTAACATTGAACAACATTTCATTGAATATTTAAATATTAAATTTTTAAAAATTAATGTTCAATATAACCTTTAAAAACAATGTTTAATTCAACATTATAATTTGGTTCACATTTAAATGTTTAGCGCCTATAGGATAAATTTCAGAAAGGGCAGACCTAAATAAATTATAATATTTGCATGTTATAAACCACCAATTTTATAAATAATCCATTATAAAGTTATTCTCCAGAAGGATATTTCTCTCCCCTAATCCCCCCTCATAAGCAACTATGGATATTTGGTTTAAAAAAAGTGGAGGGGTAGCTAAAACCATGAAATATAGGCTCACTTCTCAATAAAAGTTCTTTGGATTTGAGGGTTGATTGCCCGTGCAATAGTATAAGATAATATATGAACGGCCAAGGATGAAACATTTTTGAATCGTCACTGCGAATTTAATAGAAGTCAAATCAGACTTGATCTGATGTCAAAATATTTTCTTTACTCTATTATATAACATACTGAAATGCACCGTTATTGGTATTCTCCAGATGGGACAATGTCCCTCCTTTATCTCTCTAATGGGCACATATGTACAGGATCTTTAAGAAAAAATGGTGGGGGTTAGCCAAAACCGTGAGACGCTGGGTTTACTTATCCTTGAGTTTTAAGCAATCCAAAATTCGATTTTTGACTACCCAAAAAAGTTACATTTAATATGTTATATACTTTAATGTACAACACTCTTTGCACCAGTTCTAGCTCATTCTGACCGCCAAAAAAAAATAAAATTCACTGCGGTGATTCAAAAAAATGCTTCTCCTCTGCCGTGCTTGTAATCGTATACCATTACTCTAGCATTAATATGTACCCGCACTTCCGATTACGTTTGTATCGATGGAGTGTAGTTTGGTCAATTAAGCGTGAGTACAAAAGGTATTAAGTAAGTAATGGTCGGGGATTTGAATCTAATGAATTAAAATTTGTTGCGAAATTTACATAAAAAAAACACGTCCCGGGAAGGTAGAGGTAGTAAAATAATATGATAAAGGGGAAAATAAAATAAAAAAGCATGGTTATTTGAAAGTTTTTTTTAGATGAGGAGAGTCTTAGAAGCTCGGTTCTGGAGTTTTCTCGGTTTTTAAATAAAGTTGACTGAAAAGTATAGCAACATTCTATCAAACCAAAATAATGTTTATTAAATGTTAAACATTACACTTAAAATTTGCATACAAGGTATAATAAAAATTTAAATGTGTATTGGGTTTACTATATTTTTTGATTTCATTTGCTGGTGCATATAGAAAAAAAGTAGAAAGTATCATATCATTCAATAACCTGAAATTTACGTATTTACTATTGATATCGATATTTCGTTTAGGATTTCAAATAAAATACAAGTGTTCGATAAGAATTTTTCGTTTTCGTCATGTATCTTATTGTTGAATATTCAATAAAAAAAACAACATATTATAATAAATGTTGAATTCGCTTGTTTAAACGCAGAATATTCATCATCGTTATAATATATTATAATATTACAATATATAAAGTTTTCCGAATAAAAATATTATTATATTCCCCCAAACTCTAGCAAAACTAACGATAAATGTTTTATAAAATAAATCGAACGTTTTCCAAATAAATAATTCGTATAATATTTAAAATGTGTCAAAATGTATGTTAGTTCTTTCTATTTATATATTATAGGTACATAGTTTTTGTATTTCACATTTTGTTTAAAATGTTCTCGAACAAGAATATATTTTATTAGGTATACAATATACATTATAATTGCAATAATAATGCTCTAAAATAATAATAATTTTAGATGGCATTTTTTAAGTGTTACATATTTCTATTTAATTAATATTAATAAATTTGAATCTATATGTTAGATATAATTCTGATGGATTATCCAAATAAGTCTAAGATGTTTTTAAATATACTTTATAATTATTGAATAATTCAAATTTATCATAATATTAACATGGCATTCATAATATTTGATATATTGCTGTTATATATATTTATAAACAATCAATTTTGGTTATAATAATTTATAACCGATTAAATGGAATGGTTATTATGTTTGGTTATAGATAAGACAAAATAACATAACCTAGTTAATTGCGAAAACACGCCTATTGATATCCTAGTAGTACAGAGAGTCCAGGTTAGGATATCAACAGGTGTCCGAAATGGGACAGTATAGCGAGTATAATCTCACACAAGTGTCCTATTTGAGCGTCCATTTTATTTTATTATATTTTAAAAAAGTCAAAGATCCCACGAATGAAGGATGCTCCCAAAGAGTCACATGACGTGAGATTGTCTACCTCACGGAGAAAATGGGAAAATTTAAAATTCGGAACAAATTGTTAACTTTAGAACCTGGGATCGAACTGCCTTTGCTTATCCTTGTGATCGAATCGCACATGTCTTAGACATGTTCAGTGTTTTTTTTTTGTACATTTCGCAAAAATTCTTAACTCCGACAATTGAATTCGATTCTCCGACCATCAATAACTCGAGAATTTTTGTACTCACGATTGAGCTATGCTCTATTGATACAAACGTAATCAGAATTGTGGGTACATAATTGCTTGAGTATGGAATATGATTACAGCCATGGGAAAGGGCTCTCATTTTTTTTGGAACGCCACAGCTTATTTAATAATAGCTAGAACGAGCTCGAACCGGTGGCAATATATGGTGTATACTATGTCATATAACTTACTAAAAGTCACTTTTTTGGGTAGTTGAAAAACCGAATTTTTAATGACTCATAACTATTGACGATGTGGACCAAGCGCTTCACGTTATTAGCTACCGCTTTTTACTTAAAATCCTTTTTCTATAGAGGCGAGGAGAAACCCCAAATAGTGACTTTAGTTACATATACTGGAGAGTGTAACACACTTTGACATCAGTCTGAGTCCGATCTCACTGTTATTAATTTGTAGTAGTGATTCAAAAATTTACCATTCTTTTCCGGGACTCTCACACTGGACGTTGGTAGATTATCCCACGGTAGCCTACTAGAGCGGTACTGGACATTGTTCTTACAAATTATTATGAGCAATTTTGGGCCCCCTTACAGAAAAAATAAATTTCTATTTCCAACACTATATTAAATAAAACAATTATTCTAGTGTAAATGTAATAACAGACATTTATAACCCATTAGAAATTAATCATTAATTATTAATTTTTAATGAGATCGTGTAATGTCACACCTAATCTAACAGTTTATTATAAATACGTATAGTTTATACTTCTATATTTATTGAAATACTTTTTAATATTTTGTACTGTTGTGTAATTACTAACATAACCTACATTTATTACGGTTATCGTTTGAAATATTTAGTATATAATATAATTGGGTAACTGTAATTGTATGCAATTTGAATAGACTTTAGACTGTCATGGGTATGTTAGAAAATGTGTGATTCATAAAATTACAGATTAAAATATTTTAAAATAATATAAAAATATAATGACAGTAATAACTAAATAAAATGATAACGATGGCGGGTAGCTAGATTATTGTAATATAGGTTTGTAATCACGGAACAAATGTTATGAAAGTTACGACTTTGTGCTTTCGTGTACATTCTTAAATGTAGTTTATAAAAAGTTTTATAACCATAAAATAATATATCGTATCGCTTATACACATTACAATTTGGGGAATATGTGGATGTTTCAGCACAATAAAAATTATATAACATATTTCTACCTATTTAAATGGTTTTTGTCAAATTCTTTTTAGTTTTGTAAAAAATACTTTTAAAAAATAATTTTAATACCAATACTTTAAAAACTTAATATTTAATTATTATAAATATTTATTAATTACAAATTAGTTAATTTCACAAAAAAAATTTTATATTGTATATTTTTACATATAAATTTCAATATTTGAACTTAAACCTTTTATTAAATGTAACAATATTTTAATAAATAATAACAATCAACAGATACAATAAAACAACCAATATAGTGTTTGAATAAAAATAAATAGATACAAATAAAAATACTTTAAATCATACCTACTAGCTACTCTTATTATAGGTACTAATATTATTTATTATTTCATTTATATTAATGTTTCACCGGATATTTTACAACAAAAATGTATTTAAACTCATATTTATAAATGAGCATTCAAAAGAACGAGATCACTAGTGGTTTTACAATATTATGTATAATTATTGAATTAATTATAGAAAATGTCACAATATTTAAAATAATAAAGTGTAATTTTTTGAGTACAAAAAATATCGTATCTTAATTTGATTAATTTTTAATTAATTTTAAATAATACAATAATACTAACTTTTTAACCAGTTAATAATTATCAGTACAATATAATTAATTTTATTCAATTTTTCTAACATACTTTTTACTCTACTCAAAATACTTTTTTCTAAATTATATTTTAAAATACATATTTAAACTATACGGATGGCCAATAAATTAATCCATATTTAATAATTTCTCGTACATTTTTTATCTTCACATTTTATATCACATGGGTAGTTTTACATGAATTTATTGTAAATTGAATACAATTTTCAAGTTGATTGGTATATAAAATAGATAAGTAGAATTTTTGGAATATGATAACTACCAAAAAAAAAAAAAAAGATTATTTAATGAAATAATTCAATAAATACAATAAAACAATATAGTTTATGTGAACTTTAAAATATTATCTACGTCAATTTTAACCGTATATTAGTCAAACTTGGTCTAAAATATTTTATAAAAATTTGTATAATAATAAATCAATTGATGATAAAATATACGTAAAAGACTTTAAATGGTGCTGTGTCTTGTTGATTTGTTAGTAACTGGGTGAGCTTTTGGCATAAGTATAATATTTTATTTTATCTATTGTCTTTAAATGAAAACGAGACGGGCCTGACGTTCAAAGAACACAAGTAAAAATTAAAATAAGGAAAAAAAGTTACGCTATGAAAACAAAAAGCACGTGTTAGTAATTATACTTTGACCAACGTATTGTTCATATGTTTTTTGTTATGCATTTTTCATTCGCACTGATATAGCTTGTCATGAAGTTTAAATTTAGATATTTTTTTTTGTAAAACTTAAATGGTGCACTAAAAATCTTTGATTTTTGTTAGATTTTAGCATAAAAAATATAAATATAATATCGTTATGTTAAATTATATATTGTTATAAAATTGTGTATTCATGAAGTTCACATGACTTCGAGTGAAAGTTAAGTTAGCGGTATAAATATACTTTTTTTTAAAAATTTTGAACCAACCGCATTTTTGGAAAATTTGTTTTACGTATTTCTGAATTCATTCAAGTCAATAGCTGTTTATAAATGTAACTATGACGTCGATACTTAAATTAAACAAATACTGATAGATGTATGACATTTTACAATGGTTATACAGAGAAGTACCCAAGGTTATGAGTTTTATATATTATAGATAGGTATTAGATACAATACATAAAGAAAAGACAAAATAATCAAATGTTCGTTTTTGTGGTGATTTATATTTAAAATATCTAAAAATCTTGACGATAAGTGAAATATTATAATATTATAAAAGATTGATAATATATGACTGTCACGTCCAACGATCTTAAGATACAACTGAAAAAAATAACTAGCATATATATAATTAATATCCTCGGACCGTGGAATAACTGGCAAATTGTGAATGTGTCAATGTTTTGGCCATTTCTGATGATGTGGTTGCGCACTAAATAATCACCAACCCCGATGTAGTGAAATACGCGTTCTCACCATATCATCATCACGAATTAATATGATTATCAGAGATATTTGTACAAGCAATTTTCAAATTTTGTTACGATTAGTTGCGGCTGCAGTTTTCGCCAATCTATTTTATAGGGTTTCCTATGATATTATGTACGTCAATGTTCAACATAATGATATCTAATAATAAATAATCATTTTCCGGTAACCACGACCGATGATACGCTGAAAAGTAGAACAACGTTCAACTGCTAACCGGTAACCTGCGGTAACGGGTTCAACCGCGATTATAACACCACTATTTTTGACCAATCAGATTGCTTGAAACAATACGGATTACACGGTCTATACGAACGAGGTGTCAGTCGAATACCGCTTTTACTCTATTATTCCTCGTACTATCAGTGAACGAATACCTCAGTAACCTACACGTATTATCGCTGTAACCGTAACGGTATAGGTGCGTGGATGGTATCCGACTACACTATCACTTATTACACCACGTCCGTTGTACGGTATGATAGTGTGGCGGGGATACAATGCCGCGGTAGATGGTGTAGAGCTAGTTTCAAAATAATAAAAATAAAAACAATAATAAATAAAAACAAGAGGCCCGGCCATATCCCTCGCAACAATGCGAATAAACGTGAAAGCAAACAAATGGGACCTGGCAGAGGAAAAAAAAAAAAGAAATATATATATATATATATATATATAAATAAATAAAAATAAAAATAAAATACATAGACATACACACACACACAGGCAACAAACTTTCGGGTCACATCTCGTTTGCCCTCTATATATATATATATATGTATAATTTTCCTTTTTATACTGTCCTCTCGCTCTTTTTCACTCACTATCACCACTCGCCACTAGCTATATGTCACACACACCCCGTTTCCGATGTAAAATGTGTACGTTTACACAAAACCAGTAGTCTCGGCGTATACGAATGTATATGTGTGTATTTGTGTGTGTGTGTGTAGTGCAAGAGTCAGTTTGGGGCTGGGGGTGATATCGATTCGGGCCGGAGAGGGTGGTTTCTGGCCATGTTCCAGGGGAAAACGGTGGAGTCCCGTCTCTCGGACAAAACGTTTCTCATGCCAAAGGAGCCCTCTAACTACGCACTTAAACGATAACGGATAGATAAAAAAAAAAAAAAAAAAAATTTATATATTTATATATAATAATAAACAAATATAAAATAAATAATAATGATAAACTCGTCTTTGAGTCTGTACTGTAATATGATACAAGAACCGTATACGATAATCATAATAATAATATCACAGCCGATGTATGTGTATATTATTATTCCACCGGGCCAATATAGAATCACCCCCTCCCCTCCCATGTTCCCACCACCACTACGTGTGTGCGAATAAGTGCATAATATTATTGCTTTAAATAATATATACGGTATATTATGTACAAGCAATATGTGTGTGTGTGTGTGTGTGTTTTTTTTTCCGTTTTCCGTGTAAGCGTTTCCCTCGGCCGAGGTTTATTTAACGACCGCCACTGTCTCCACGAGCAGTTTCTATATTGGTTTTTTTTTTTTTTTTTAAGAGTACCCGAGTACGAGAAGACAACAAAAATCGATACTTACACCTATTATAATATTATATTATTTGGTCGTTTCCGTTTACGTATTCAATACTCGAATTGAAAAAATAATGACATGGCTGAGAACGAATCGAGGAGAGTTCCAAAAAAAAATATATACTCTACTAAAAAAATACGCACAACAAAAAAAAAATAAAATAATAATAATAATAATACAAAAAAAACGCGTTTTATTAAAAAAATATATACATATAATACATTTATCCATATACACCTCTGAACGGTTATTATTATTCGAATTGAATATTTCGAATTTTCTTTCTCTGTCTATCAAACACGCAACACAGTTGTTATGTCGTATTTTATCCTGTACACACCTACCAATTGATATCTACTAACGATATGTGTATTCTGAAAATATTTTGATCACATGTTTAATTGTTGGAAATGTCATGAACCCGAAAAAAACAATAAAACCAAGAAAATCTTAACAATAATCACGAATTAAAATCTGTTTTCTGAGTCCTTATCCAGTATAAATCCAGAGTAAAAATATTTGAGGATTAGTATTCAAATAATTTTGGTCGATGTATATATTTGAGTTCATTTAAAATTTTTATATTTTTCCATAGAATTAAGATAAATAAAATAACTACAAAGCATTTATGCATGTCTAACACTATTATCTTGAGAAATTTTTGCTTTTTGTAATACAACAATTTCGGCAAAATATGAATGAAAATCGGCTTAATGTAATTTAATTATTTGTATAAAATGTACAATTGCAATAATGTTCCAGTTTGTAGAACCGTATCCCATAGTATTATTTCTTTAGTTCAGAATTATATATTTTTATTGGTTTTTTGACGAAACTAAAGTTTAATTTTTGACTATGGATTGTATCTATTTAATTTTAAGTAAACTTTATGTATTTTGTACAAGTACTTGAATTTGGAAGTATTACATTATTATGTTTTATAACATTATCCTTAACTTAATACAACAATACATAGTATAGAATTCGACAATATGACTCCATTGTGATTGATAGAGAAAGAAGAAATACGGGTATACCAAAGCCCTATTAAAGTTGAGATACTTTTGAATAGTTAATTTCCTCTCTATTTTATTTATTTTTATATATATATATATTTATTTGATCGCTCTACTGTAATATTTTCATAAAGATCGGGTATAAATTATTGTAAAAATATCCAATACAGTGGATAAAGAAGACATTTTGAGATAATATATCCTCTAAATTATTAGACAATTTTCTTAGGATTTTTTTCAATTGCATCTTTAAATTAATTTTTAAACATTGATACACATATCTTCCATAAGTTATACGAAAGTTTCAAACCCATTATGTTAGTATATGTTTTGTATATAGAATAACAGGCTTTGGTTGGAATTGATTTGTACATTCTTAAATGTCAGAAACTATAAACATGAAAGTGAAAATAATCGTCTCCCAGCTCGTTTCCGTTTCCGTTCCATTCAGAAAAGTTACAAGGAGTGAGCTGAAATATTTTAAAAATAAATAAAAGTAAAATATTTTTAAAATATCTTTAAAAAGATACGTTGACCCTTATTTTTCGTCCACAGTTTCCAAGCATCGATTACAATATTTTTTATATATTTTCTGCACAATGAAATGTTTTGTTAAAAACACATATAATTTTCTAGATATATAAGTGAAATACATTTATATTTTATTCACATAATTTAATATACAAAAAATGATTAAAAACCAAATATGTAAGTGTAAGCTATTGTAAATTTAATTATTTACAAAAGAACAAAATATACTGTTATGTTAATAATAGTGTGTCTATATATATATAGTGGTTATAGAACCATTAAAGTTTTTCTTTAATTTATTTCGTGTTTCTATTCGATATGCTGTCATTATATTATACTTTATATATTTTCGGTCGATTAATATATATAATAGATAACGATGAAAAATATATTGAATGTAAAATATATCATTTAAAAACAATAAGTCGACAAAAAATGTACTTTTTTTTTTTAATGAACTATATTATGATATTATGCATGATATAGTTTAGGTGTTATAAAATATGAATTAAACCGTTTTAAATACATCATTTTCAGACGTTCTGACTAGAATTTGATAAATGTTTCACTACGTATACATACGTAAATACTAAATATATATACATTTTGATCCAATCTGTTAATTCCCTTCTTACATTTACAGGTAAATTTTAAGTAAATTATGGAAATTTCACTAAAATATTAAAACAATGTTATACATAATGAACAAAACTAGAAATAAGTAATCTTTTGGAAATTTTAGGCAGAAACATATGTTTTATGTTTTAGATTTTTATTGTATACCTACGATAAATATTGACTTATGGAACTTATAGAATAAGTTTAAAATTATTATGTATTAAATTGAATAAACATCAAAAGATGTATAATAAAACTGAAAGGAAAATCTACTGCATAAGTTAAATCAGCACATGAAAGTTGCTAATAAATGACAACACTTTCCTATAACTCAAATAATGGGTCGACAATATTGTGAATATAACACAGTCTAACCACGTGGAAGCCTGAAACAAAAATATGAAAATTCGTGTAATATTTTGTATAAAATATTTTTTAATTTGATTGGTTCATAATTATATAGTTTTTGACAAACAGTGTAATATAATTTATATATATATTTATTGACTGAAAAAAACTGCATTTACAAAAATAATTATACATATAACATGTATAGTATTTACACAATTTCATTGAGCTTATACCTAGCTAGTACTACGTGGTAATATAATTCACTGTATTTAATTATAACAGAATAACAATATTTTCTTAATTATATAATAATAACACTATAAAATCAATTCTAGAAGCTATTAGTTAGTGCATTAGCAAATTATGATGTTTTATGTATGTTTAAGTTACTTTATTTATCAAAAAATATATATATATTTAGGTACCCAGTGGATTTAGAATTTATTATAAAATTTAAACGTTCCTACAAATAACGGAAATTAATCATTGAATTACTTATTAATTTTAATAAAAATACACAATTTAGATAACATTTTCTCTCATTGTAGTATACCAAATGATTTTAATCTAAAATATGATAATACCCCGTTATAACACCGGAATGTTGAGAATCTTTAAATTTGAAAAATATAAAACGGATAAGACAATTTTCAATTCCTTCAAGATTTTAAGTTATACAAAGTTATTTAAGAACCAAATAAGAGTATCGATAGTACTCTAACTGAGATCTGAGAAATGCAAAGTTTTCATTTGTAAAAACATTGAAAGTAAAAGAATGTTTATTTTGTGTAATATTTTGTATCTAGGGGCGTACATTGTTATAGATATATTTTCATAGATTAATTTTTTTAAATACATTATATTATATTTTATATAATTTAAATAATATTAATATCTGTGATCAACGCAGTCTCTGAACCAAATTTTCATTGACCCATGACAAAAACCAGTGTAGTCAAATACCAAAAAGAGTGAAATCTCATAGTTAAAATGTGCTTAAAATCGTTATCATTATCATTTATAACGTTCACATTCTGAAAACTTTCAGGACAATAATATTTTTACTTTTTCCCTCCTCACAGCAGTGTTTCTCCTATATTATATGTATGTAGTATGTGTGTGTGATGTATGTGTGTGTGTGTGTACATTATATATCCTGGAGTCCATTCAATTAGATTTGCAAAAACTTTTCGTTGAACGTAAATACGAGTATATATGTATGTATACCACCCGGTGCCCGGTCTAAAAGATAGACGACAGGCGACGATAAATTGTTCGATATTTTATGTCCGAACGGCGGAACCGTTCATGTGAAATGCGGTCCGTTAATAAATCCGCAAGCACTTTTAAAGGAATGAAACGACAAACAAAAATGGCTAATAAAAAGAATTAATAACTTTAAAGCGAATTTATTTATTTTTACATTTAGACCACACAAGACGGAAATGGACCGATGTCCGTTTCAAAACCATAGCCTTGTTTGCTGTATACGATATATTATTAAATATAGTATATATACTGTTCCGATAACAATATATATTGTACACCATTAGAAATTTCAATTAATTTTATGAGACGATAACTCTTACACCGTTGGCAGTAATAATACTAATTGCCGTTTTATATAATGTATAAATCAACAAAATATATAATATTATTTAACGCAATATTATTTTTCGAATGTTTCGAACCGAATCCGAGAATCAACACAGCAGAGTCTCTTCTGTGGTTAAGTTGGAATTTAATAAAACTTGGTAATAATAATACGATTTTTTTTTTTTGGTTTTTCAAAAAATATATAAGTCTCTGCGTAAAAATAAAATCAATGTATATGATCGACTTTTACTATGACAATTTCATTTTTTTTCTCGGTTTTTTACATATTATATGTATTAGTAGTACAACTAAAAACTCAACATCATAAGATACAATATTTTTAGAGATATAGGTATATAAATTTAAATGAGTTATATAGTAATTTCACAATACCTAATGATAAACGATAATACATAATACTATATGAGTCGATGTTAATTATTTTTAAAATGAATGCTGAAAATGATAGATTGGTTATTAAGAATATCGGGATAAAATATAATTTGCATTTACAATATTGTTCGCATTTAATCTTGTATTCAAATTTCAACCTAAATTACAAATTCAATTAAAATAAATGTAATATAATTATAATTATAACTATACATAATTATAACTTTAAAAAATTCTTCAGAACTAAAAGTTGTTGAAGTAATATAACTAATGGTTTAATCTAAGATGTTTTTACATTTTGGTAAATGATTATAAGGATAATTATCAGGCTTCTACATTAGTCTTTATAGGTCAAGTATGCTAATTATAACTTTAAAAAGTTTATTAATTCGTTGATTATAATTTATGAATAAAAATATTATATCAATTATGAACGTTTTTTGGGTTATTTTGATAAGCAATTAGATCTATATGGCCCTTTGTAATATTACATTTTAAATTTGAAATAATAATAATAATTTATATATTGAAAATTAAATAATTAATCTTATTATGACGGTATATTTATGACCGATTTCGCTAAAAAATTAGGTACCTATATATAAAAACGATTGTACTATATAACAAAATATTTTGTACATTTTATATAATATATATTATTGTGATTAGTGACCATAGTTTTATAAAATATAGATAATATGATTGGATTTTTCAAAATAAATTACAAATTTCAGTATAGGCAAACTTTGTGACATGATGAATATTCTAAAATTTAACACTGTTATTAAATTCCAAAAGTTTTTTGACATAAAGACATGACATACCTATATCTTTAAAAATAAAAATAAATTCGATTTTTAAAGTTCAACTTGACCTTGTAGGTAATTATAAACATTAATTCGATCATCAAAAAATACATTTTTCTATATAAGCAAAAAGTCTATTGAATCAATAAGATTTTCTATATGCGACTAAAAACTTTAGCTTCTTTTCAAAGTATTGATCATGGTTTAACCATTTCTTAGTTTTTTAAAATTATAGGTTATTTTTAGAAATCGAAAATTGTATTACTTTTAGATTATGAAAAGAAAAAACAAATTAGTTACCCCTTTGATCTTACCTTGATAACTTGGACCTTGGATAATATAATGAAATTATCTTAAAAAATCGTAAAATTTTTTAAAATAGGTAACAATATATAAAATGTGCTTCCATGAATTTCAATGTCCGAGGGCAACATGTAATAGATTACCTGTCAAATACATTTTAAGAAAAATATTGGAACATTTTGGAGCAATTTTGTATATCAACTCTTTAACATAGTATACTCAACCATGATATTTAGGTATTTAGATTTTTTTTATCATTGTTATAAAAGTTTCACCATGTATTGGACAAGAATTAATTATTATAAATTAATTTTAATTCAAATATATGGCATATGGTTTGAATAATTGACCACACATAAATACATATTGTTGGATACTTTTTGAAGTAGTTACACGTTGCACCGTTAAAAACGTAAAGTTGTTAGTGGTGTTTTAAAATTATTGACTTACATTTTTTGATACACTCTAATGATTTCCAAAAAAATTGTATTTAATAGGTTTAAACAGAATCTGTTCACGATTTTAAAAGTATTATGTTTCGTCTGAATAAAATATCCAGCGCATTTGAGACAACTAAATAATACTGTAGTCCATATTTTCTCAAGTTTTTAAATTGTATTCTATTTATGTAATAAAGGACATAAAAATACGCATTCTTTATACTTTTGGTAATTTTTCCTTTTATAATTGTGAATACATTGTATGTCATACCTACTACAATAGTACAATAGATATTTCTGTTTTTCCAACCAGAACACTAATTTTCATAACACGGATACAGGTATGTATATAAAATTGTTTAAAGTAATTTTGGTATAGAAATAAATTATATTGCTACAGTCAAAATTTACATAGTTACAGCCGGTTCAAAATTCGATTTCTTCAATATTTAAACTGCAGCTGTAACATGATAAACATGATAAGCATGATGAAAAAATAAAACAAATCAATCTTTTTTAATAAAGTGTAAAAACATTTACCTAAATTATTAGAACCATTTAGGAAAATAAAATTAATTTTAATTTTTTTTTTTTTTTTGTTTTCCTCATCAGTGCAGTTGTTGACGTCGGATTTGGATTTGATTTCGACCTAATTTAATGTGGGTGACGAAAATGGTGTTCCTATTTGAGAAATAGAAATTTTGCTGAACACATATGCAAGTGTAAAAGAGAATAACATAAAAATAAAAAAAATAAATTCTATGTCCTTTATTACATAAAGGAAACACAATTGAAATCGGTTAAAGACTTAACTACAATATATTACGAGGTGTTTTCAGTAATCTCGAACACGCTGAATATAATGTAACAATACTATATTGTTGCCTTATTGAATTGGTCTATAATCTTTGTTTCGCCACAGGCTAGTTGCGTGTTAATCGTATCGAACATAATCCCCAATTAGATCATCCGATTTAGTGGGCTTGCTATAGCCTATCGGATCTTTCATACGCGCATAATATATAGTCAACAAAAGCGCGCCCTCTCCGGACACATAAATGGATCTCCGACAATTAAGTACAATAATATTAACAACGGAATAGTTCAAACACCGTTCAGATTTATCCGTCAAAATATGTTAAATAATATACTTAGGGCACATTTAAATTACGGCCTTTGTAGGTGCGGATTGGTAGAATAAAAAAAAAGACCGATACGCGTGATATTCTATAGGTATTAAAATGTAGCTGTGATAATAATTTGAATTTTCGAATAATTACTGTACACGTTATCGGGTGGTAGACCCTAAACCGATATATAACGAATTCGGCCATCATTTTTTCGGATGCAACGTTATCGTTGATTATACCGTAATAGACACTATTTGGATACAGAATATGGTATTATGTGATATCCACTATCAATGCGCGGCTTTTCAGAATTAAGCTGGTTAAGCGATTCAATCGCGCACAATGGCCTGGTCAAAACAGCCACAATACCTAATGAAAACGTGGACGCGGTGAGCTTACATGCATATAAACCGCGTTTAAATCGCATTCCCACTACAAATTTTGTGTGTGAATGTACGTTGGAACTATATGGTATATATAAATATTAGTGATGTTACGAACTGTTCGACTTTCGAACTGAACCGAACCGAACCCGGGGTGTTCTGTTCGGTTCGAAAATTGAACTCAAAATTGGAAATATTCGAACCGAACTAAACACAAAATAGTTCAGTTCGAATATCGAACTTAGGAAAAAAAATTTGAAACTAATTTGTCGAAAAACGATAAAAAGAAATGGAAAAATGTGGAAT